>WNNJ02000150.1:0-124613 GCA_012934845.2 Pomphorhynchus laevis | reverse complement strand
ATTGTTACATTCAGGTGCACGGCAATTAACGCAAGGAGCTCCTGCCTTCGCACATTTGCAACCTTTGCACTTTGCTGATGGACCATTACATCCACAGCATAGCCTCTGGTTAGACGGTATTCCTTTGGGCATACAAGGCGACGTTCAATTGTTAGTTTCGATTGTCTTTGTGTCACAAAGTAAGTTGTAATCTTCCGCGCGAGTGCTCAACCCGGGAGGTACCCTGGGTGTACGACCTTACGTCCTCTGAAACGCAGTCCTCTGAAACGCAGTCCTCTGAAACGCAGTCCTCTGAAACGCAGTCCTTGTATGTTATTTTATTGTAATTTGCTAGAACAGTTATAAATTTTTCAATTTTTTTTAGATAAAGATAATTTATTTACAAAGCCAGCGCAATTGAGTCACAAATAAAAAATAAAAAATATTACTATTCGACAATGTTTATTATATTTTCTTGATTTTGTATCACCATAGTTCACGTGGAACAAAAATTTTCACTCTTGGTGAACGAAAGCAGCGTGAAACCATTTTTGCTGTACAAATGCTCAAATTATTTCGCAACTCAGAAATCACATCAGCGTAGGATTCGCCACTATTGACAGATAGTTTGTGTGCTAGTGTTCGTAGCAAACCAGAAGCAGATGGTCCAATTGCACCATTGGTCGCCATTATAAAGGGACAGAAAATACTACGCTCAATGTCAATTATTCTTTCCTCGTATTTTGAACGTTTTCTCTTCTCATGGTAATGAAATACCGACTCTATTGATTTCGATTGAGAGGATGAAGCATGATTATTAAATAAACTGACGTCAACAAACGTCCGCTCCGTCCTTTCTCCGAACAAGCCACTGCATACTATATCTGCACGCGCTGCACCATCACGTGTTGTCACTGCTGATGTAAATATATGATTTGTAGGAACGGGGTTCAACTGTGGTTCTACTCCAACGCTTTTGCACACCTGCGTGAGTTTTGCAGTTAAAATGTCACGAATCTCGTTATGTCGTATGATCGGAATAGCGCCTCTTCTACACGATAACGCATGTGTTGTCGTTAAGTCTTCCTCACACGCACACTTCATGGGAAGGTTGTCTGGAGTCCAGTTATACCGAGCTGCTAAAGCATCGTGGAATTCATCATTAGATAGGTGCCAACCCTTTAAACTAATCAGTCTTGTTGTTAACCAATTTGATGCTCCTTTCATACTCGCGTAATCCAGCAACATCTCCAATTCTGGTGATGTGTCTGTTATCCTTTGTTTCAATTTCTTCAATTTTCTTTCATTTACTATCTTTATGTTTTCCCAAATATCAAGCTCAGGTTCAGATTGGCTGGACAACTCCATATTGACTGATAGCTGTAGTGAACACTTGTACTGATCCTCACTATCCTCAACCGGATCTCGAATTCCTAACCCTCCACTCGATATGGGTAGCGCATATACCATTTCAAAAACATGTGACATATTCTTATTGGTTAATGCTTTCACTAATGTCTGGAATATCTCTGTTCGCAATTTCTCCAACGAAAAGCGAGTGCATTTAGTTGTCCTCAATAAATGCAGCCATTTAAATTGCGCTCCATATATAAATGCACAATATGCCGAATGAACATCAACCGATGCAACATCAACCAAACTGTGAATCAATCTTACCCAATCCAAAATTCGCTTGTTGAGTGTCAAGTCCATAAAATCCGATATACCTATCATCGATCCCAGAACAACCAATCCATTATAGACCGTTTCTACGTGCATGATAGGACTTTCTTGCACTAGGTTCGTTTGCGCACCTTGATGAAGTAAAAGCTTTGACTTTTCTGCATTTATGAAATAACCATATTCTGGTCCATGTACTTCTAGCCAGTCCCAAACCCTTTTCAATTCATCGACACTTCCCACAAATGACGCGTCATCTGCATACCACCTTTGAAATATACCTGGTATCATGGTTTTTATTCGAGAAATCATTGCAAGTGATGACACTGCAAATGCAGCCATGGCAAGTGGGTCTCCCTGTGTCAGACCCTCGTTCGCCTTCACAACCACACCATCACCTATAAGCAAAGTCTGTCCAGTATACGTGTTCTGTAGAATGACAGATAACGCAGGACATATTCTTTTAACGTTTTGAAGTAATACGTTCCTGTTCACAAGATTAAATGCATTCTTTGCATCGACGGCTAGCAATCCAAATGACTGATTCGAAAAGAATTTGCTTCTAATACTATGTATCGCGAATTCAATGCCTGCTTTTTGACCTGCACATAACTGTTCCACTCCTGCTACAGATTTCAAACTCTCATTTGCCACTTGGAGGATAACTTTTCCAACTAGTCTTCTGACCACTTCACCTACCCCGATCGGCCGTATTCCAGGATTTTTGTTTAGCGCAACAATTCGACACGCAGTAAAGGCTTCCATATGTTCAGGCAAAATACGTTCCGTCGCTATTCTTATTGCAAGATCAGCTAAGACATTTGCAAATTTTTCGGAATGACTCTTAAATGATGTTAGCATCAGTCGTAGCATTGTTGAAGTCATACCAGAGGGGCCTCCCCCTCCGTGAATTTTCTTTGCGTTCGAAAGGATGTGTGTATTGTCAATCACTGTGAACTCAACAGGGTGATGCGGGACACAACCCAACAGGCTTTCTGTCAAACATGCTTCCGCATGTATACCGCTTGCAGGAGGGTGCAATTTAGAAATATGATCCTTAACTAGGATACCATCAACGCAATCATCCATGGAATATATTGGTTTCTGCGTTTCACTTTGCATAAGGAGTTTCAAAGCACTTTTTGTGTTACCAACCTTCATTCGAGATGAAAATAGTTTTTTTGATAGCATGCCATCCGGCAACTTTTGATCTTTTTGTAATCGCAATTTGTTTTGTAGGCACATCCCTTCTTTGATGAGATCTGTAAATTTGTGCAGACTCCACATTTCTAACCTTCTTTCTAAAACTCGCCTGATTACTGCAACCTTTCTTGATAGTGGACGCTGTAATACCAATTGACAAATGACTGATACTTCTTTAAAAGCCGTTGCTTCATTAGGTTTCTTGTAAGCAAAATCTGCATATTTGCTCGTGAGTAAATCAATCAACCGATTGCTAGCCTCACACATCGGTGGCATTAACAAGTTTGGTCGCCATTTGCAAACCTCATCATATATGATTGAAATGCGTTCGTTGAAAGGAATTGCTGTATTGTGGAGAAGTGTGTATATGTTGTCATCCTGTTCTGAGCTGCCCTGTGCAGTTACCCGACTGAGTAATGAGATTACCCTTTTGATTCACCTTTCGTTTATAGATCAATTTATCATCATTTCCATCATAAACTTGTTTGCGCGAGAAACAAACGATCGGATTTTGGTTTTTACAGTTTGGAGCGCTACAGTTGACACATTTTTTCTTCGATTTGGCACAACGGCAACCTCTACAAACTGCTGCCTGCCCGTTACAGTTGCAGCACTTATTCTCTTTTGAGGGACACCCCCGAACCATTGTAAGTATATCGATCAAACTGTATTACTGTATGTTATTTTATTGTATGTTATTATATCTCTGTGTGTTAGGTTCCTCTGGTTTAGGCTCTTTTTTAGGTTTTTTTAGATGTTTTTAGGTTCTTCTGGAATCGTTCTTCTGGAATCGTTTTTCTGGAATCGCTCTTCTTGAATCGCTCTTCTGGAATCGTTCTTTGTATGTTATTTTATTGTATGTTTATAAGAAACCAAAATTTTTTTAGTTATAAATTTTTCTTTTTTTTTTTTTAAAGAAAAATTTTTATTTTCGTAAAACATACAAGAATGTGTCCAAAAGTAAAGAACTAAAGAATTCTAGAATCCAATCATAAGCTAAGTTATTTCTCTTTAATTCGAATCTTCCGGCTTTCGTGACATCTCTTCTGTTGATCGAAAATGATCGTGAATAGGTTTTCCATATGTAGAGCGTGGCGCTCTTAAACAGGCAGATGCAGCACGAGCTAAGGCAAATGAAATTTTCTCTCGTATATTTTTTATTATTTGAGGATATGGGAGTTCGCGTTTTGAGCTTAATTTTGACGCTATTTGCTTCATTATCCTATTAGATTCCTGACTTGATCCTCCTGAAGACGAAAAAATTAACGGACTGAAATGCGCCTGTTCTAAACTTAAAATTCGCTCTCCATACTTCGAAATTTTTCGTTTTTCATGGTATTCAAAGTCAGCCTTACACTCAGTTCGGGAGTTAGAGGGAGCATGTACATTAAATATTGCGACATCCAAAAATGTCCGCTCAAACCGGCTTCCGAATAGTCCACTACATACAACATCCAGACGCGCTTCTTTCGATATGCTTGTGCTATTGTTGTTAAAACGATAATCAGATGGAACGGTTGCTAATACTGGTTCAACCTCCACGCCACTGCATATCCCGCTTAAGAGATGAGAAAATATATCCCTTACTTCATTATGCCTGATAGATGGTAGCGCTCCGGTCTTGCACGAAAATGCATGATTGATAGTCATTTCTGAAGAACATATGCATTTTTTATTTTCTAATGCTCGCAAAGACCATCCATAGCGACCTGCTAATGCATCGCTAAACTCATTGTTTGTAAGCCGAAACCCCTCGTGACGTAGAGGTAGGGAAGATAGCCACGATGAAGCTCCCTTGTAACTAGCATGTGCCAATATCTTAAAGTAATCCGATGGTAGAGATTTTAGTATTAATTCTTTCCTCGATTTGGCTACATTTAATCTCATGTATGAAATATTTCTAGCTGTTTGAGTTTGAACATCCCTCAGGTTTTCTCCCGTATATCCGTCTCGATAGGTTTCGTACATTCTACGAGAATAATCGTACTCCAAGTCAGCGATGTATTCCGGATCAACTAACCCAATGCCCCCTAACTTGAACGGTAGAGTTAATAATTCTTTATGTGCTTGTTCAATTTTCGCTTGTGTGATTGACTCAATAAAACCGCTATACAATAGGTTTTTAAGACATCTAGTGACATCCGTGCACATTGGTACTGTTCTGTAAGTATATATCCATTTCCATTGCACAGAGTGTATTAACCCGGAATAAGCAGTTTGTCGATCAATTTTACTAACTTCAACTAATCTTTCAAGTGTGGATGCCCAGGATGTTACCCTGGTTTTTATAATATCCAAAACATCAGCTTCTGCTCCAATGGGAGTTCCGAGTACTTCGATAGCACGCTCACTTATTTTACAGTCAGAGAAGTTGCTAGTGTCGAATTCATGTTCCTTGTGTATTAGCAGCTGTGTCTTTAGTGGATTAACGTAATATCCAAATTTTGGGCCTATTGTTTTTAGTATTTCCCAGGCTCTAGATAAATCATCGCTAGGACCGACAAAGTTTGCATCGTCTGCGTACCATCGTTGAATCACGGATGGTAAACATTTTTGAATATGAAGGATGAGTGGTAGAGTCGAAACGGCAAATGCAGCCATGGCCAAAGGGTCACCTTGAGTGAAACCCTCTTTTGAAAATATCGGATCACTACCAGTAAACATTGTTGATGATTTTATGTATAAGTTCACTAGTATTGTTTCAAGAGACGGACAAATGAATTTTATGTTTGCTAATGTTAGACGTCGATTTACGGAATTAAAAGCGTTTGTTGCATCCACGGCCAGTAAGCCAAAGTCAACCCGAGAGTGAAAGGAATCTGATAAGGAATGAACAGCGAATTCTATTCCGCTTCTCTGTGATGCGCACAATTGCACAGTTCCCATTACATCCTGAATATGTCCTCTAATTTTTCCTAAAACGACTTTGCTAATTATCCGTCGTTCCACTTGTCCCACGCCAATTGGTCGTATACCTGCAGTCTTTTTTAAAGCTATAAGTCTACTCGCTACAAACGCACGCAAACTGTTAGGATTGATATGCTCCGAAGCTAATCGTATTGCAAATTCCGCTAGTGATGTTGCCAACTTCTTAGAGTGGATACCGAATCCAGTTAACATTCTCTTCCACATTATTGCATTTAAGCCTGAAGGTCCAGCGCCACCTTGAGTTCTCCTTGCTGCTGCTATGATTTCGTCTGCATCTATAGAATAAAATATGACTGGATGATGACTAGTTACTCCCTCAACAAAATCCGATAGAATAGCACTCTGATCTATTTCAGCAGGGTAAGGGTGTAATTCTGCTAGCTTCTCTATTACAGTATTTGTACCAACTTTCGAATCGGGAGAAAGAATGGGTGAATCGTCTTTAAATTCTAGAAGTCTGGTTGCTGAAGCTACACATCCATGTGTAGCTTATAAATTTTTCAATAATAATAATAATTTTTTTTTAATTTATAATTTTTTTTTAATATTATTTTTTATTATAAATATTATTACATTAATATAGGTTCCCGCAAATGGGCCTTAATTTACAATTTTAAAGAAAAAAAAACCTCACCAAGCCAGTTTTAATATTCAAAAAGTCACTAAATTATTCTTCATTGATTAAACATAAATCCCTTTGAGGACGATTTATAGCTGATCGAGCTCCACGGACACATCGAGAAGTCATCTTTGCAAGGATAACGCTGATGCCACTACGTAATCTGCTTATTTCATCGTTGTATGAGCTGTTATGACTCCTTGCCATGGAGCCCGCGATTCTCTTTAACAGGATTGCCGCTTCCGTACCCGCCCCTCCGAGCATCGAAAATACTACGGGAATAAATGACGCATGCTCTATGCTATTTACTCTCTCAAGATACTTCCTTTTCTTCCTTAGTTCATGATATTCGAAGCATGGTCCGATACTCTTACTGGAGTTAGAGGGAGCGTATGCGTTGAACACGCAGATATCAAGGAAAGTACACTCCGTTCTGTCTCCAAAGATTCCGGAACATGATATGTCAAGTCTCGCTTCACGATCAATAGTTGTACCGTAATTTTGGAAGCATATTTCATCATGCAGAGGGGATAGTTTTGGCTCGATTGCTACGTTACGACAACATTCAGATAATCTATTCGCTAGAAAATCACGGACGGCATCGTGTCTCATTGATGGCAAGCCGCCTAAAGGGCACGAGAAAGTAAATGATATCGAGTTTTGTTCTTTACATTGGCAGTATTTCGGTGATGAGGGATGGAGAAATCCGTATCTGGTGGCTAGTGCATCTTGAAAGACTGTATTACTTATTCTGGAAGAATAACTGTTTGTTGGGTATGTTGACAACCACGAAGATGATCCAGATACTGATGCATGCTCGATGGCATTCTTGAGAGTAGGGTCGACCTGATTTATAATGTCATTGCGATTCATCCTTTCCGCTTTTAAACGGTTAGCACGAATTTCTTTACATAATCTGTTTTGATTATTTATTAGATCTAGCCCCGTAACGTCTCCTAAACATGGCTCGCACACCATACGTGAAGCGTTATATTCTTGGTCTACTGAACGCATAGGGTCTTTAACGCCGATACCACCATCTCTCAAAGTCATGTTAAACACCCTCCATAGAACTTCATTTGTTTCAATGTCAATTCCAGTTAATTCAGTTATCATCGATCTTATCGATTGTGCCAGCGCCTCAAACCACTCAATCGAGCAATGACATGACCGTTGCATATGTATCCATTTTTGTTGAAGAGATCTTATGAGAGCAACGAAAGCAATCTGTAGCTCTGAACGACCGATTTGTGTGAGACGAGTAACTGTCTCGATCAACGAACGTACATCAGATTGAATATGCTCTTTTACAAAGTCATCCTTTCCAATGGGAGACCCCAATATAGACACGCCATTCATGTCAACAGAAATTTGAAGATCATCAAATAAAGCGTGGAGCGTTTCAGCTATACATCCATTTCCGTATAGTCGACATTTCGCCGGATTAACGAAGAAACCATATGACGGTCCAATTTTTCGTAGCAGTTCAAACGCCATCTTCACTGTATCAGGATCACCCACCATATTGCCGTCATCAGCATACCAGCATTGGAGCACATCAGGATACTCCGCAGATATCTTTTGTATCATAGGAAGTGTAGCTGCAGCATAAGCAGACATCGATAAAACATCTCCCTGTGTAAATCCTTCTTGGGAGAGTATGATTTCATTCCCAATTGTCAATGACGTCGGATTTCTATAGAGGTTTGACAGAACATTCGATAGCGCTGGGCATATTTGTGGCATGTTGGCCAGGGCAGTTTTTCTGTTGATTCGATTAAATGCATTATCTGCATCAATAGTCAAGACCACCGAATTTGGTTTACTCGATAACAAATCACGTAAGGCATGGACTACACATTCAGTACCTGCGCGCTGACCAGCACAAAACTGTGTTTTACCGCATATCTGTTGTAGCTGTGGCCGTGCAACATCAAGTATGACTTTCGATACGATACGTCTTGAGACATCACCTATTCCAATTGGACGCACACCTGGATTCTTACTTAATGCAATAAGGCGGCTTGTCGTAAAAGCTTTGATCGACTCATCAGAAACTTCCTTAGTAGCGATTCGTTGAGCAAACAATGCTAGCGCATCCGCTAATTTTTGTGACTCCGTACCGAAATTCGAAAGCATTTCGGTCCATGCTTTTGCGTCCATTCCAGAAGGTCATGCACTACCCTTTGTTCTCTTAGCAGCCTAAGAGAACAAAATAATTAATTTTTTTTAATAAATAAATGTTTTTACAGTAAAGGAAATTACCTACACCTTCAATAGTCATAAAATTGAAAACTAGATCGTCGTTAGAAATATACCGTGTGGTTAGGTGTGGTCAGGATTATTGGCCGGTCGATTTCGGGAACAAAATAATAATTTTTTTTTGAAAAGAAAATTTATTATTACAAAATCGAAGAGTTTAAATGTCATGCTTCCGTAAACGGTGTTGCCGGAAATGAACGGCTAGATCTAGGAGCCCGAAGCGAGGCCGAGCATGAACGCATGATTGAGAAGGCAATACGTCTCTTCAAGCGAATGAGATTATCCGCGTAATACTGTGGATGTGCCTCGGATTTCTTGCGAGTGATTGACCGCAACAGTGATATTGTACTTGCACCCATGCCCGCTGATGTGGAAAAAACAAGGGGCATAAAACTACCATGCTCTACCAGTTCGATTCGCTCCCCGTATTTTGAAATCTTGCGTTTTTCGTTGAACTCGAAGGCGGAACGGGCACTACGATTTGCGTAAGATTGAGCAAGTGTTGAAAAAATCGTGACGTCACAGAACGTCCGCTCATATCGTTCCGCATGCAATCCAGAACATACAATATCCAGTCTTGCTTGTACATCTCTTGTGGTGCAAGAAGATTGAAAGGACATAGACTCGGGGATTTGAGAAAGACGAGGTTCGATTCCCACACCGTGACATACTTCTGTTAATTCTTGGGCAATTATGTCCCTGATTGCGTTATGTCTGATTGTCGGTAAGCCTCCTCTGGCGCAAGAGAGTGCATGACCAACACCCATTAACTCTCCACAGACGCACTGTCGTTCTTCGGTCAGGGTTGACCATCCATATCGGCAGCGTAGAGCATCGATGAATTCCAAAGGACTGAGGTGAAACCTCTCTGTCTTTAGTGGCAGTGAGCTGATCCAGGAGGACGCTCCGTTAGTTGCAGCATGTGATATGGAATTGGCAATTCCGGGCTCCAGGGACTTAGTAATCGCTGCAAGCCTCTCATTAAATATTATTTTTCTTTTATTAGATATACCTGCTGAGATCGAATTTTGCAGTTCATAAAGTTGCTCAGCGCTGTCAGCGCAATCAAACGCTCTACACATTTCTAAAGATCCCTGGAACTCAACTTGATTGTTAAAGCAGGGATCAAAGATACCAAGGCCTCCTAGCTTTAGCGGCGAAGAAATAATTGTGATCCACTTCGCGTCGAGCGGAAATTTAGTAAGGACTGGTACGAGTGACTGAAAGATCGCATTGTGCAGATCCAACAAGCTTTCTGGTCTGCACTCAATCAGCCGGAGGTAATGTGTCCATCTGAACTGCACTGAATGAACCAAACCAGTGAATGCAACGTGTGGATCAAATAGGGCTACCTCCTTTAGTCGATCGACGACAGATATCCATGCGTTACATCTTTCGGTGGTGTGCTCAGAAACGAATATTTCAGTGCCAATGGGCACTCCAAGTGTTATCAACCCGGTAGTGTAATTCGATACTCCAGCCAGGGATAAAGGCATATCGAACCGTTTGTGAGATAGCATCTTTGTTTTGGAGGCATTCACATGGTATCCATAAAGGGGACCCTTGTTTGTGAGAATATCCCAGACCTTTTGGATGTCTTCACTACTGCCGACAAAGTTTGAGTCACCGGCGTACCACCTTTGAACAATTCGAGGAACATTTCGCTGGATGTAATCGATGAGTGGTAGAGTGGACATAGCATACGCAGGCATTGCCAAGGGATCTCCCTGAGTAAATCCCTCCATCGAGGCTATTGTATCTCCACCTAAATAGAGCATTGCTGGTGATTTATAAACATTCTGCAGGGCTACCGTAAGCGCTGGACTAGTATAATTGATGTTATGGAGTGCGGTAGCTCGATTGATGGTGTTAAATGCGTTAGAAGCGTCGACAGCAAGCAGGCATTGATCACTGTTCATAAAATAGGCGTCTCGTAATGATCGCACAGCATATTCAATTCCAGATTTCTGAGATAATAATATAATAATAATGTATTATAATAATAATGTAGAGGAAATTTATTAGGGCACTGCGTTTCTCGACTTGGCCAAATGAAAGAAATTAAATAAAACATTGTGCAACGACTTCATTTGAGATAATATCAATATTTGATAGTCCACCGCTAGTTCCCAACAGGCAAAAGAAATTTAGCAGGTTTATCAGGTTAGCCGTAAACTTAACCTATCGATCTCCTTCAAAGATTTTTGCGCTAACACCGGGCACTCAAATACGTGGGATAAAGACTCACATCTATCACCACAGAAAACACACACACGAAACTCCACGTTTATGGACAGGTATGCGAGTGCAACAAAACTTGTCGTGATATCCGTGTAAAGAAACCCTCCAAACGAGGGGGCGTTTAGAAGCACACGGAGACTGCCAACTCGTTTGCGTATTAACTGGTGAAGTGTACAGATGATGATCTAGCTTGCTAACCTTATCTGTAAAGTCTTTTTTATTTTGAATATAATGTACCGTATCTTGTGCTCCGATCATATTTCGTAAATACTCCGTACATAACTCGACTTTAGATAAAACATAAACCGCAGTCGTCGAGCACTTTGGAGAGACGCCTACAACACGCTTAATGAATCTGCCTTTACATTTGTCGATCTGCGCAAAATTAGCCGTCGTGAGGTCCGTCCAGATTGCTGAAAGCGCGTACGACAAAATCGGTAGAAGCATGACATGAAAATACTGAAGAGCACCACCAAAGGAAAGCTTACCTAAACATTTAACTCGCGAAGTGGCTATGACGATTTTCGCACATTTCTTTTCGATATGAAGCTTAAAAGACCACCTACTTGTCAATAGCATCCCCAAATACGTGTATTGATTACTGAACTCTACCTTCCTGCTGTTTAAACTAATCTCGTCATGTGAGCACAATCTGCCACCTTTACGAAACTTTACTACCTTTGTTTTATCGATATTGACTTCAATTAGATTATTTGAACAGTAGTTAGCTAGAGCAGTGGTTACGTTTTGAGCCGATTTCAGATCTTTCGTTAGAATAACTAAGTCGTCCGCGTAAAGAACAGAACTTGAAGTTTGACATTCGTTTCTCAGATGAGACGGCAAATCATGGATATAAACAGAGAAAAGGATAGGGCTGAGCGGATCTCCCTGCATCACACTGCGGCTAGCAATTATTGTGTCTGATGAAGTAAGTCCGTCGAAGACATTTAATGAATTGGCATAGAGGATATTGCCTAAGAGTTTCAGCATACGACCAGATATCCGGAAATCCATCGACAATTTACGGGTGAGTATTTCTCGATTAACCGAATCAAAGGCTTTTTTAAAGTCAACAAAGATAGCATATAAATGACTCTTGCGTTCGAATTGTAATAACACTTGTTCACGAACTACCTTGATTGCATCCACCGTTGATCGGTGAGGTCGGAAACCAAATTGTTCTGGCGGCAACAGATAATCACGGTGTTTCGATAATCGATTGGTTATAAGAGTGGACAAAAATTTATAGGTATGGTTTAGCAGGGCAATTCCACGGTACGAGTTGGTATCACTTATATCCCCTTTACCCTTATACATGATTTTTATTACAGCTTGCTTCCATGACACCGGCATTTGATAACCGTATAGGATACAATTGAATAAATGTAGCCAATAACTCGATAATAAATAAAAGGAATCTTTAATTTGTTCAACACAAAGTTGGTCAGGGCCGGCCGCCTTATTATTAGACATAGAAAAGAGAGCAAGTTCCAATTCGGGCAATGAAAATGGAGCATTTAGTTGGTCATTGTCACTGTCCAAGCATGACAGTGTTATCAGCGCATTATTATTACGACACATTGGGAGGTCATGTGAATTAACGAGAATATCGTTAAAGTGCTTAAACCAACGGTTCATCGGGATGCCGGAGGTACTAACATTGTTTTTTCTTTGCAGTTTCCAGGGGCATCGTTCTGCTTGTCGCAAGCGTTTGTATTCTTCCTCTAATAATATTGATTCGCGAAATTTTGATAACATCGTACAATACACACGCCGTAAGAAATTTTTTTTTTTTTAAAAGTAAGAAAATTATATTTTTTTTTTTTAATAATTGATTTTTTTTTGAAAAAAAAAACAAACAAATATAGTTATACTATAAATTTTAGTTCATTGAGTTTGCAGGTCGATGTCGAGCAGAACGAGGACCGCGAATACACATCGAAATTGAACGAGCCAACTGAATTCCAATCTTTGACCGTAATTTTGTCAATTCTTCTGAGTAGGAATGATTGTTTTTTATTGCCATCTTCTGTGCAATTCTCTGAATTAATTGTGCAGATGATTTTACTGCTCCACCGAAACATGATAACACGATAGGTGCGAAATTCGCCCTCTCTATGGCAGTTACTCTCTCTTGATACTTAGCGAATTTACGTGTTTCGTGATATGTAAAAGCAGCCCCAGCGGATTTCGAAAGGTTGGACGGAGCGAAAACGTTAAAAACGCAAGTATCAAATAAAGTTCTAAGAAAATTATAATAATAATAATAATAATAATGAGAGAATTTATTATACCTCTTTACCTTTCGGTACTGGGTAAACAAAATAAATACACCAAAAGTTTATCAATTTTATAAATTGTATTTCAAAATCTTCTCCTACTGTCAATATCGGATAGTGACATATTTTTCAAAATTGGGCAAGTGAAGATATGCAGGTTAGATGCGCATTCATTTTTGCAAAGAACACAAATGCACAAAGAGCACCGTGCATGTACTGGAATTCTAATAGCGCAGAATTTATCGTGATATCCATGGACAAATGCTCTCCAGATCAGCGGTCTTTTCCTTGCACAGGGTTCTCTCCATTTAGTCTGTAAGAATGCCGGAGTAAGATAAAATTCAGAATCCAATGACGTCGTCTTTCGAAAGAACATGTTCAGGTTAGTAGTAAATGATGCAGTGTGTTCAAGATTAAATGTTGAGCAGATGTATTTAGAGCAAGGTTCTAACGATGATAGTATCGCTATAACCGATGAAGAACATTTTGGTGAGACTCCAATAATTCGCTTCACGAATCTCCATTGACACCTGTCCAACTGCTGAAAATTGAAGGGACTTAAATCCGACCAGATAACTGGCAAAGCATATGAAACTATGGGAAGCAACATACTTCGAAAATACCGGAGGGCTCCTGAGAAAGATAAAGAACCTAAGTTTTTTGCATAAGAGGTTGCTACAACTAACTTCGAGGATTTACGATGTAGGTGTTCAGTAAATGACCATCTCGACGAAAGGAATACTCCCAAATAATTGTAACTATTGCAGAATTCTAAATCTACATTGCCTATTCTCAGCATGTCACATCGACGCAAAGGTCCACCTAACCGAAATTTAAGGGCTTTCGATTTATTTACATTCACCGTCAACTGATTTGATAAACAATAGGATGACATAGCATCTAACGCACTTTGAGCGGATAAAAGATCTTTAGCTAATATTACTAGATCGTCGGCATAGAGGGTACAAGAGACTTCATTCGATGCATGACGAAGATGCATAGGCAAATCCATAACAAAAAAGGAAAATAATATAGGGCTGAGTGGATCTCCCTGTAAAACACCGCGATTAGCAAAAAAGAAATCAGAGGTGTTGATACCATCAGATACTTTAAGGCGATTAGGCTGAAGCACAAAATAAATAAGATACAAAAAGCGACCACTAACGGACACTCTGGTGGAAAGTTTATCAAGTAACAAAGAACGATTCACTGTGTCAAATGCTCGCTCAAAGTCAACAAAAGTAGCATACAACGGTCTACGATTAGCGAAACAATTGGTGACTTCGTCACGGACATGCTTTATTGCATCGGACGTTGACCTTTTCGGGCGGAATCCATACTGCTCCGTAGGTAAGAGATGCTCGCGAAACTTAATAAGGCGCATATACATTATATGAGTCAATACCTTATAACTGTGATTCAATATCGCAATCCCCCTGTACGAATCCAGTGAATCATAGTCACCTTTGCCCTTATGCAGGATCTTAATTACACCGTCGCGCCACGAAATCGGAAACGGATGACCTGCAAGAAGTAGATTGAAAAGTTCTGTCCAGTAGTCTATCAAAATATCGATAGTCGACTTTAACTGTTCTACGCATAATTGATCTAACCCGGCAGCTTTATGATCTTTTAAGATTGATAGGGATCTTACGACTTCAAACGGCGTAAAAGGTTAATTCAGAGGATCTGAACCGTATATTGAATTTATGCATGAAACTGAAGATAAACGTACAGGCATGTCTTCTAATATTGAATGGCGCAAAATAGATTGGAAGTGTGATTTCCAATTTTCTATTTGAATCCTGGAATATGTTCCAATGTTAGCTTTCTTAAGTATCCACGGTGTCGACTCCGCCTTAGACAATTCCCGTCGTTCAATCTCTAAACGTCGTTCTCTACGATACATCGATACAAGTTTAACGTAAAGCCTACGCAAATCTACAAAATCTTTCCTTACCGTTAAATCGAACCGATAACTTTTATTTAATTGAATTAAATGTTGCTGGAACTGTTTAAACCAAGCGGGTTTTACTAGGTATGAGTTTTTTTTGGAATAGTCGGATTCATATCTACAAGCCGATAGAAGGGTGGAAATTACAGAAGTAATGCTGTTCCCCAGTTCTCCTGATCTAAGGAATTGAAAAGCTAGATTTATTTGACTATAATCAATTGCTGAAGTACATAATTTCCTGCTAGGTTGACGGGGCAAATCTATTGATTGTATGTTGCATATGCAATCGAAAATACACGAGACAGGTTTGTGTTTACGAACTAACGCCCATTTTGAAGATAGTACTAGCCCTATATGTCTTACATGCACGTTAGTAAATATGATGTCTATACAGCTTTTACCTGTAGAAGATTCGTAGGACCAATTTTCATTAGGGACGTATAACTTTAGATTTATAGACTTAAAGTAATTGACAAGAATTCGCAATTTTCCTGTGATTGGACTGGTGAATCTTGCATTAAAATCTCCTGCGATAATTATCGGGACTGTGCTGTTTAGAGTTGAAAGAAGCTGAGAAATTTCGTCAATTATATCTGCCGCGGTAAGTGTGGGTTTGAAATAGCATGCGATAAAAGTGATGACAGGTGTTTCAAGCAGTATAGAATTCAGCAAATACCTACATTGCCAATCCCTGAAGGCCCTATTTAAACCTAAAATTATTCCACCCGCGGGGCGACCACGAATGCCCAATAAAGCAGGATTGTCAAATGTATAAAAACCAGGTAAAGAATAATTATTAGTAAACATGGTCTCTAATAGTACCACAACGTGAAAGGTATCGAACCAGGATTCAATACCTTGCTCGATCAAAGACGCCAAACCTTCCACATTAAATAGTAACAGTCTAAAAGACTTGTGATGCTCACAAACCTGACTACCACTTCTTGCAGAAGAGGATAGTCATATAGACGACCCATCCATTAATGAGGAATTAACGGGTGTTGTGCTTACCTTTCCATTATTCGGTCTACGAACAATTTGAAAATTTCTAATTATGTAATTACTATTTGGGTTTGCAAGTCTTTTCTCTTGTAGCTGTTTGCGCAGAACCTGATTGGCAACACGCTCTTCGGGGGAAAAATCCGGCATGATGTAAACATTCCTAAAACGATCAACTTTTCTCAATTTATAAGAGTTTGATAAAACGTTGCTGGCCGTTACCTCGTCCGTTGAAACTAAAGTCCACGGAGGAATGTCTGTTCTTTTGGCTGGAAGTCGATGGACCTTAATTGAAAATTTTGCAGTTATTTGAATGCCTACAGCGGATAAAATGTCTCTAACACTAGCTTCATCATCCGCTGTATTTGGTAGATTGCGTATAATAAAATTTGACGAGCGCAAAGCTGATTTTTTGCAACTGTTAATGATTTCCAACGGGGAGCAGATACTTGATTTAATATTAGAAGTGGCAAGGATAGAACGCGTTACTTCTCTACGTACTACACTTGCGAAACTACGATTCTGAAATGGAGAGGGTTTGTGAGATGATAGATTTTGAGAAAGGTTAGAAGATATTTCCTTGGATTGTGCTAATTTTAGTTCATCGATCTTAGCCTCCAAATTGCTTATAGCAACATTCGCCTGTTCTAAGGATTGTTCTATAGTTGTAATGCGTTTTGCAGCACAAATTCCACAGATGAATCGCTGAAGAAAGAAATCTCGAGATACCCTACGAGGAGACTTGACAACAGTATATAAAGAACAACCAAAACCGTCACATTTCAATTCAAATGACACGTACTCGCTAGAATCATCGTGACTTAACGGAATGGAATCAAGCTTATCTACGCTACGTGCAGTAAGCTGAGACAAGTATGCAGATGTGGGAGCGTCAATAGAAGAATTCGCACGGTTGGAACACCTGCTACCAGGAAGGCAATCGACACAGAGTTTGCCGGACTTTGCACACAAACAGCTTTTGCAAACAGCATTTCGACCATTACATTGGCAACAATGAGAAGCAGACATTTTTCTTTTGTAATTAGCTTGAACAATGATTGCTGCTCGACACTCGTTGCTCGAAGGTTGTCGTAATATTGCTTGTCAGTAGATTGTGTATTGTCGGTAGATTGTGTATTGTCAGTAGATTGTGTATTGTATTTTGTATTGTATGTTATTTTATTGTATGTTATTTTATCTCAAACTTTTTTAAGCTCCTTATTAATAATATTTTTTTTTGAAATAATATAAATTATTCAAAAATAAGACAGCTTAAAGGTTACCCTCTAATGGGTTCAAAGTGGCAATTCAAAATCTGAATTTTTAGTTCAAAGGGAGTTGATCGTACAAATCGACTTAGAGTGGTGCGTCCTTATCGTGAATTAGAGTTCCTGGTTCTTGATACCTGTTTCGCATAGCCATCGATGTGGATTTTATAATAAGGAGTGAAATCCTGGCTCTTTCTTGACGGATCAAATCGGGATATGAAAGGTTGTTGTTGCTCGCTTTAAGTGAAGATATGCGCTTAAGTATCGAGTCCGCTATCTTTCCAATACCACCAACAGTTGAGAAAATCAACGGGTAAAACGAAGCATTTTCTATTTTCGCAATCCGCTCTGTATATTTTGCCTGCTTCCGATTTTCATGGTACTTGAAGGGATCCTTTATTGTATCCAAGGAATAAGACGGCGCTAGGTTGTTGAAAACGCATACGTCCATAAAGGACCGCTCCGTCAGATTCCCGAAGAGGCCAGTACATCTTATGTCTGATCTTGCCTCTCTGTCCCGTGATGTGGCTTGAGATTCAAAAATGACTGTGTCTGGAACCGGGAGCAATACTGGTTCTGTACATACGAGTCGACAGGTTTCCTTGAGTGATCTAGCAATCTCGTTAGCGACACTGTTGTGACGAATGAAGTTGAAACAGCCTGTCTTGCATGAAAGTGCGTGTATTGTTGTTAGAGACACTCCACACGCACACTCACCCAAATAGCGATTCGGTTTCCACTCGTATCTTATTGAAATCGCGTCGTGGAATTCTGAGGAGGATATGAACAAACCCTCAACAAACCCTGCTGTTAACCACGAGTAGGCACCTTTCATGCTGGCATTCCATAAAATTGTCTTTAAATCATTTTTAGAGTTACTAGTAATCTCCGTCACCATTCTGTTAAACTTTATTATGTTCATTTCTCTTATCTGCTTGACTACATTATGCTGAGACGTTTCTAGGGGAACTTCTGAGTGGTCTCTATCTACACTAGCCCTATACATCATGCGTGATTTCTCGTATTCATTATAGCATTCTTGAGTATAGTCGACTATACCAAGTCCTCCATATCTGCATGGTAAAGCTACTATTCTACTTGACTCATCGTCGAGGCTGTTGATTCCCAGCATTCCCGGCAAAAGATTATGAAGTATCGCATTCTTTAAAGGTATTAGAAGACAATCTGCTACTTCACATGTTCTAAGAATGTATGAAAATTTGTGTAGCAAAGCTTTGATTAGCAAAGTGTATCCGGCGAAGGCGTCTCTATCGGCAATCTGTTTTAGCTTTTCTATTTGACCTGACCAATTCGTTACTTTGTTGATTATCTCGGTTTCAACATATTGTTCGAGCCCAATCATGCTCCCAAGGTATTTGATTCCATCGCATCGAATATCTACACCATCATCCGCGAGTTCATCCAGACAATCAATATTACAGGTTTTGCCTGTCAATACAGTACATTTTGATGAATTGGTTATGAATCCAAACGCGGGTCCTATTCGGTTAAGCTCTTTCCATACCTTATTTATATCGCTTGGTTTGCCCACGCACGCTCCATCATCGGCGTACCAACAGTGTATAGCGTTTGGAGCTACTTGTTTTAGTTTTCCTATTAGTGGCATCGAGGCTGCAGCGAATGCTGCCATGGCGAGAGGGTCTCCTTGTATGAAACCTTCTGTTGATTTTAATATTGAGTTATCCACCACCAGCATCGAAGGTTGAATGTAGGTATTGTGCAATATCGTCGACATTGCGGGACAGATGAATTTCATATTTTCCAGTGCCATTTTTCGATTGCAGTTATTAAAGGCATTGGTTGCATCTATTAGTAAGATGCATTCATCAGAAGATTGACTAAACGCATCTCGAATCGTGTGAATAGCAATCTCTGTTCCACATCTTTGGCCTGCACAAAGTTGCGTAAAACCACATACACTCCTAACATCTTTTCCAATAAATGACAACACAGTACGTCCCGCAATCCGTCTCAATACTTCTCCTACTCCAATGGGTCTAATCCCATTATGCTTTTCCAGCGGTATAAGGCGACTGACTGTGAACGCTTGTAACGCTACTGGATTTAACTTTTCGCTTGAAATCTTTATTACAAATCCGCATATCGCTGCGGCAAGACGTTTTGAGGCTAATCCATGTATTGTTAGAAATTTACGCCACTCATCTGCACATACTCCCGAAGGCCCGGCAGATCCCTTGGTACTTTTGGACGCTTTAATTATATCATCAGGTGTGATATCGAAAAACCTTGTGTCGTGATGATCCACACAACCAGCCATATTTTCTTTCAGAAGGTATTCTTCGTTCACCGTAGAGGCTCTTGGGTGGAGTTCTTCTAATTTTTCGAGTACCGTTTTGCCTTGAATTATTGTTTCAGCAGCCAAAACTCCTGAGTGTTGTCCTTTGTCTAGCAACCTTGACGCCTTTCCGTATTTTCCAGATTTAATCAATTTAACTATTTTCTCGATCACGAAAGATTCTGGTAGCTTTTTATTTTCAATGTTATCCTTTCTCATTTTCTGTAGGTAGGATGCTTCGGACATAAGTTCGTCAAGTTTCAAATCTTTGAGTAATGTTAATCTTCTTTCTAGGGTTTTTCGTAGTAAGTTAACCTTCCGCGTTGGCGGCCTCTGCAATAGCAGTTGACATAGCATAGTAGATCGAACTAGAGGATCGCATGCGCATACATTTGACTGATTGAAATATTCGAAACATTCACTCAAAAGATCAATAAATTTCTGACTGGCGCCACATTTGGGAAGCGCAAAATGATTTGGGATCCATTTTATTACCTCCGTAAAACCAGTGCTCCAAAATAGATTCTGATTGGTAGCATAATTGATTGGTGACAAGGCACACGCGCTCGAGACTTCGGCGATAGAATCGACGTTTGTTGCATAATGCATTTCTAGCACTTTATCGGTAGTATTTGCTCTAGGTTGATGATCAGGGTCATTGTATACAGTTTTCGTCTTTATAGTACAGTTCGGAGCTCTGCAGTTTATGCAGTTCGAGCCTGCTTTTGCGCACCGGCAACCTTTGCATCTTGCTGCATCAGTGTTACAAGAGCAGCATGGTCTACTTGTAGACGGTTTGCCACGAGGCATTGCCACTCCCTCAGTGTAAGTAATGTAAGTATTTGTTAGATTAGCAGCTAAGAATTTCACTTGTAATTTGTGTAATTTGATTGTAAGTAGTTAATGGGTATCAAGATAGTTTAAACTCAATATGCACACTAGTCAGAGCCCTTGTATCTCGGGATGACTGCTGGAAAGTCGATTGTAAGTAATTTATTAAGCAGCCAAGAAAGTTCAAACTCAACTCTTCTCTGTATGTTATTTTATTGTGTGTTTAAGTGTAAGTAGTTAATGGGTATCAAGATAGTTTAAACTCATTGTTGTTGTAAGTAGTTTATTAAGCAGCTGTATGTTATTTTATCTCAAAAGTAATTTGCTAGAACAGTTATAAATTTTCTGGGGTACCTATTGGCTCTCAGTGCTTTTTGAATGGGCGGATTGATCAAAAATTATGTGCTTGGACAACATTTGTTGATCGCCTTCGAATGGTAACGAATATCTATCCTCACGTAGCGTATGCCGATTCAACACATTCCTTGCTATGGAAATGGACTTATTCCTTGAGGACTACTCCTTGTCGTTTTCATTCGCTTATCCCCTTAACGTATGCAATCCATGATAGTCTGCTAGTTAAAATGTTGGGGCAAGATATACGGGACGATATGTTTATGTAGTGTCTTCACCGATCGGGATAGGAGATCTTGTAATATCGTATCCAAGATATGCTGTCCTTATCGAGTTTGAAAACTCAAACAAAAAATGCGACACACATCTATCAGGTTTGGTTTGCCAAGACTTGAGGCATACTCAACAAAATGTCTTAGCCGAACTTTCCAAAAATCGAATCAAATTATTTACTTAACGTTTAAAAGCTTTTGCAGATGCACTTCCGACACATGTTCGATAGTCCCTAAAATTTTCCAAAATATACGGAGCATAAGCATGGCTTATTGCTTTCGATCCTGACATCATTCAACGTTGGTTGGCAGATTACGCTAATTTTGTTGGTAGTTCAGATAATCTTGCTCACTAGTCGTGTCTTGCTCACTAGTCGAATCTAGTTGTGTCTTGCTCACTAGTCTGGATCACTAGTCGTGTCTTGCTTACTAGTCGTATGCAAGTTACGTGTCTTACTCACTAGTCGACTAGTCTTGCTCACTAGTCGAATCCGCTCGCCACCTCAGCTCATCCAATTCTAAATTATATAATCATGGCGACATTGTCGCATTCGCCCGTCACCGCGAGTCCATTCGCAAAATCACTTCCCTTTTAAGTCCTTGCTCTTTTGAAGTGCTCATTTGCGTTCTTTTAACCCGATCACTCTAGATCTCGCCATTGTATACCGTCCTGGTTCATCTGATCCTACATCCTTATTTTTTATCGAACTCGCTGATCCTCTCTCCCACTGTTCTTTGTCCTTCATCCCTTCACTCGTTCTTGGCGACATCAACATCCGCCTCCACCGCCCATCTTACACCGTGTCAATCCAGTTCATCAACATTCTATTCAACTATAACTACAAACCTATCTCCACTGCCCCCAAACATATCCTTGGTGAGGCACTCGACATCATCGCTGTCCCCGATCATTTTGCTGCCTACACCTCCCTGTTCATCTTCGATCTTGGTCTATCCGATCACTTTATCGTCACCTTTGATCTCACTCACAACCACACCCCTCCTCACACACCTACAATCCTACGTCGCCCCTTGGATAAATCTTGACCGCTCCATTCTCCGCTCTGCCTTACTCAAATCGTCTCTATCCTATCCCACAATAACATATTCCTCTCCTCACGATCTCGCCTTTCTTTTCGACTCTGAACTCACATCCACTTTCGATATTCTCCTGCCATTCAAGCTTCACCCCCACCATCGCGTGCAACGTGCCCGATGGTTTGACATCCAATGCCTATTTTCAAAGTGTCGACTCCATCATGCTTTTTAAGTCTATCACCGCTCTCTCAGACGTGAATTCCACTCGACTACTCCGTCTTTCCGTGATTCCAATCTTGCTCTTCGTCGGTCTCATCTCAACCTACTACGTACCAAATGCAACTCCTTCTGGCAGCATTAAATCATCACTTCATTCAACTCTAAGACTCTCTGGCATACTTTTAACTCAATCCTTGCTCGCTCCTCTTCGCGGTGCAACATCAATGCCTACGATTATTCGTCATTTCTAAAGACTAAAGTATTCACGTTGCTCTCTTACACCCCGGTCTCCATCTTATCCCACTCTGCCCCATCTAGCCTCATCCTTCCAGAACTCTTTCATCTTCTCACTGTCTCACATATTAAAGTATCATATGTCCTCATGTCCTTGCCCAACAAAACCTCACCTGCCAATCAGCTGCCTACAACATACTTAAACCCATATGCTCATAGATATCCCCATTTCTCACAACCTTGTTTACCTCGTCCATCCGCAGTCGTATCTTCCATTCACACTGGAAATCCGCAATCGTTCGTCCCCTCTTTAAGAAACAATCGCTCGACCCTTTCCTTCGTTCTAGCTATCGCCCCATTTCACTACTCCCTACTCTTTCTAAGCTCTTAGAGCCCATCATCTTAATACAGATCAACGTTTATCTCTCTTCATCCAATCTGTACCTTACTTTCCAATCCGCTTTCCGCTCTAATCACTCCACAGAAATCGCCTGCATAAAAGTTTACAACGAGTTACTCATTTCTCGAGACAAGGCTCTATATAGTGTTCTCATCTCCCTCGACAACTTTTCCGCCTTCGACATTGTCGACCACTCCGTCCTCCTTTATCGCCTTCGATAAATTCATCACCCTCCCTTCTCATCCCTATCTTTTGCGGGGTCCCACAAGGTTCTGTCCTGGTCCCCTGCTTTTCTCTCTTCTGCCTTGCGATCTCTCTCCGTTTATACAACCTTACTCCTTTAACGTCATGCAATACGCCGATGACATCATCATCTATGATCATGCACCCGCACATCGCATACAGGATATCGGCATTTCTGACTCCAACCGTCTTTATTCTATCTACAAACGTCTCTCCAATCTCCATCTCGTTCTAAACCCCGACAAGTCCAAAATGATGTGGATCCTCCCCCGTAAACCAAACATATCTCTTTCACTGTATATTTTGCCTCATCGATCATCCCCATAGTCCACAATCTCAATTTCCTAGGCTTCCATTTCGATGATCACCTTTCCCCTAAACCCTTCGTCCGCAACAAGGTATGCTCGTCTAGCTTAATTCTCCGTGACATCCGCCGTATCCACCCGCTTATCGATTTCCGCTCTTGTGTCTCTTCTTTCATCGCTTCTCTTCCGTAAAATTGATTACTGCCTCAACCTTTTCGCAAATTCTCCAAAATCAATCATCCTACCCCTATTTCGAATAATCAACTCCGCCGTTCGAGTGCTCTTTCGTCTCCGTCGCTTCGACCACACATCAACATATCTTACCCAACTCTCCTGGCCCACTATCCACATCCGCATCAAACTCCGCCTTCTTCACGTGACATTTTGTCTCATCGCTGTTAGCTCCTTATCTTTCATCAACCTTACTTTCTTAGACGACACCCGCCTTCTCGCTATCGCTTCGTTCCCGCCATATACTCTTACTACACTTTCCCAATTACTCCAACAACTATGGTCTCCGATCATTCCTCGCCGCCGCCTCACTCGCCTGGAATCAACTCACTCTCGACGTCCGCCGCGCTCCCTCCTTTATCACATTCGAACACATACTCCGTTCACACCTTCTTGACACATGATTTACATTTTTGTTTGTTGTGGTCATGGAAGCGTGCTCTGGAACGCATTTGCCACGTTAAAATAAATCTTTTTTTACATCCTGAAGCAATAAATAAAACAGATGGATTAGTGTTTTATCTATTGCTTCAGAATGTGAACTTCTTACTCCGCATGAATTTAGCGATTTCATTGCGGTTCGATATAAATTTGATTCGCTAAATTAAATCAGCTAACTGAGTCTACGTATTGTTATATAATTATAAAATAAACAAAACATAATAATGCTAAATCAAAATTTAATAATTAAATAATAAAATTAATAATTGTTTTTAGATTTTCTATAATTTTAATCAAGTTAAAAAATAAAAATAAAAAATAAAATTTAAAATAAACGTCATTTTTATGAATTGACTAATAAATAACAGGCGTTGTATCAGAATAAGAATTAGAGGTCATCAGGAGGAACTGCTATGCTATCAGGTTTCGGCCCCTAACTCCTCTTACCCAACATAGCAGCGGGGCCAAATACATGCTAATGATGTATTTCCTCTGAAATAACTATCTAGTATCTTATTCTAATGCAAAGTATATTATTTATTATTCATCCATAAAAATTTGCCACTTAAGAGTTTAAATTTATTCTTTATATTATTGTGTTGATTTATATATTTTACTATTTTCTGCTTGATGTTATTTTTATAGTAACCTAGTTTAAAATATGTATCTATTAAATTATTTAAATGATTTTTAAGAAAGCCAATATCATTACATATTGTTGCAATTCTTAAAATTTCATTATTTAATGTATTATATTTTATATTATATGGTATGCATGAATGCTCATGCAAAAATGTTTCTTGTAAATTTAAATATGTCATCTTTACGATATAAATTAATAGTAGTTTTAGTTAATGTTAATTTAATGTTCATATCTAGATATACACCTTCTTTATCATTAATATTGGTTTTGTTAAGAATAAGGCTTTCTGGATAAATGTGCTCACTAATTGAATAAAAATTATTAGAATTAAATACACATATATCATCAATGTATCGAAACATATATTTCATATATTTATATTGTTTAGATTTAGTTTTTACACAGTTATGAACAAATTCATATTCTATAAAGCTTAAAAACAAGTCAGCTATAATTGGGCTACTATTACCACCCATTGGAACACCTTTTACTTGTCTAAATATAGATGTCCCTACTTTTAAATAATTTTGATTTATCAAAATATTTAAGGATTCTATTAATTCAATTACTATCTTCTTATTAATTAATTCACTCACAATCTTCTTGTGTTTGTGGCATATCGAACAAGTTGTCTCACCTTCTATCATACAAACGTAGTGGTCTTCCGATATTACGACATAATGTAGTGAAAGATTTCCTCGGACATAAGCTATCAACCGTGTGTTGTAGTGTTGAAATCGAACTTAAATTACATCCAATAGACTAATCTATAATTTTTCAAATAGCCACTACACGCAAACAAAACTAAGCTTGATTAGATGTCAGTGTTGCAATCTTAATGGGTCACATTTTGAGCGAACGTTTATAGAGGTTTGTATCTTCAATCATCATGCCGTATCGTGTCAGAGTAAACCTTCAAGTGCCTTCGACTACCACGAGCAACGCAAACGTTCAAAATACGATTAGCTCATTGTGACGATTGCATCGTGAATCTAGAAAGAAAAATCACATTTATATTATGTAAAGCTGTCTCGAATTGTATAAGAGGTGCGTACCGACGAGCCGGTCTGCTGTTAAGAAAGTTACATATGTCGACAGTTAAAATCAAGTAACGATTGTACAATTAAACAATTATCTCGTATTTCTTTTTTAAAAAATAATTTTTTCCTTAAAAATAGAAATAATAAGTAATAAAAATAACTTGTTAACTTTTTATTTTTATTTATTTGTAACATATTTTTTAAAATACAATAATCGAACAATAAATGTTAAGTTAGTCAGTTTTTTTCTTAAGTTGAAAAAGTCGCCCCTCCACGGGTCGACCGTGCCGCGCGCATGCAAGCATATGATGCACGCGCTAGTTCAAAGGATAACCTCCTCTTTATCTTCGTAACATTGTCTGAGTAAATTGAAGTGTTTCTCTGTGACATCGCCGTAGCAATCGTCTTGATAAGTCTTCCAGCATCACCGTCAAAACCTCCCACTGTCGAAAATACTAACGGAATGAATGATCAACGTTCTATTCTGCGTACACGTTCTTCATATTTGGCTACCTTCCTTAATTCGTTATAGTAATAACAAATTAATTCGTCATAAAAATGACATTTATTTTAAATTTCAATTTTTTTAACTTGATTTAAATTATAGAAAATCTAAAAACAATTATTAATTTTATTATTTAATTATTAAATTTTGATTTAGCATTATTATGTTTTGTTTAGTTTATAATTATATTAAATACGTAGACCCAGTTAGCTGATTTGATTTGAAACGAAGAAGATAGGCTGCGGTTGACATAAGATTGAGCAACTGTAAAGAAGTGACATCAAAAAATGTCCGCTCAAATCTTGATCCTTCCAACCCCATACATGAAATGTCCAATCGTGCGTTCGAATCTAGATTCGTAGTTGATTTTATCGAAAATCCGGTCGGTACTGGACATAATGTTGGTTCAATTTCTATACAAGGAAATACTTCCGAAATGATGCTTGCCATTAAATTACAAATCGAATCGTGCCTGATCGTAGGAAGCCCGCCTTTCTTGCAGCTCATAGCGTGTGGCATATCTAAACTTGAACCGCACTTGCACAAGTTCTTGACTAAATCTACTGGAGTCCATCCATATCGGGTACAAATAGCATCCTTAAACTCTCGAGGAGACAATCGGAAATTATCGATTGATAACGGTAACGCATATAGCAAGGAACAAGCGCCGTCCCGACAAATATGCGCAAGACGGTTATCAATAATAGGATCAATTAATAGGGGTGATTTCTGTGCGGTCTATTACGAAATGAGGTGATTCTATTAGATGTAAGACGGCATAGTTCAATTCCTTCAATATTGCGAAGCTCCTTTTCTTCCCATTCCTGTTTCGTAGGTTTCGCACATCGTCTGTAGCTGTAATAGTCCACGGAAGCTGTAAACGTTAGACTAAACCCCCTAACTTTACCAGCATGGTGATAATCAAATTCCAATTGTTATCTACATTTTGATTTAGTAGGGCTGGAATCAATTCATTCTTTATCATCAATATTAGTTGGGTCAATTCAGACTCTTTACATAGTATAGCGCAAGTGTAGTAGCTTTATTTCATCTGAACAGATTTAGTGAGGCCCACATATGCGATATGGAGATCAACTTCGGCCATTTGGCATAGTCGCCTGATTGAAGCCAACCACTTAGTGATCTTCGAATGTGTGAAGGTCGAGACGTAGCCATGGGTTTCAATGGGAATACCAAGAATCTCGATGCCAGTTGTATTCGTATTCATATTTACACTAGGATGTAATTTCGTGTTCAGTACTACGTGAGATAACAGCTGGGTTTTGACATCATTTACGAAATAACCATAATCCAAACCAATGTTTGTTAAAATATCCCAAACACGCTTGAGATCATCGATAGTACCTACAAAAAAGGTCGCATCATTGGCGAACCTCCTTTAGATTACGTTCGGTACGATCATATGAATTTTGTTAATAATTGGTAGGTATGCCATTGAAAATCCGGCCATAGCAGAGGGGTCATCCTGAGTAAACCATTTATAGGACATAATAATGGCACCACCTTAAACCATTTCAGCTGGAGAAGCGTATATATTTTGAAGTCCGCAAGATAATGCAGGGCAAATATATTCGAAATTGTGAAGTGCAATTTTTCTATTTATTCGGTTGAACGCATTGGACGCATTAACAACCAACAGGCAAACGTCCGGATCGGAGTTATACGCTTTTTGTAATGAGTGAGTGGCAAAGTCAATACCACTCCTGCGACGCAGCTAGCTGATTGAGTTCGGTAAGCTGTCAGTTAGCTGATTTAATTTATTATGTCTAAGATTGTCTTACAAAATATTCTCCTCGTAACATCGCAAACACCAATTGGCCTCACACCTCTATACTTCTTTTTGAGAGCAACAAGTCTGCATGCAACAAAAGAATCTGGTTCCCGATGAAATTATATCGATGGACAGTCGTATGGCTAAATCTGCAAGCGACTTTACAAGAACACGAGAACTAGATCCGTAATTAGTAAGCATACATCACCATGCAATCGAGTCAAGTGATGATGGACCCGCACTTCCTTTGGTCCTTTTAGATGCACGAATAATGTCACATTCGTTTATGTTTGCAAAACGTGATGGATGGTGAATCGGCATATACGGAAATGGTTGACTTAGCATTACACTAGGTACGCCATCCATAGCATTGGGATGGAGATCATTGAGTATATCTTTAACTGAGATTCCGTTTACCATTTCATCTGGTGAAAGGACACCCAAATCGTTATTTTCCTCCAGAATTCTTGTTGCCGAACTTACTTTCCCTCTTGATATCAACCTTCGATACACGGATTTCCAGTTTCTTGGGCTCGATTTACTAATTTTATACATAATAACTCCTTGTAGATATTGGGCCTATTCAAATTATTCCTTAGATTTTTTTGGTTCTAGAGTATCAGTCGTCGTTCAAGCGCTTTACGAATAAACGCAACTATTATCTCGTTGCTAGCTGAACATTTCGGAAGAGTTATCAAATTAGGTTTCCACTGAATTACCGTGGTGTAGTAATCCACAGGTGACGATGCTTGTTTCGTTCCATTTGCCAATACTGTGTAACTAGACGCACCAGATATACCATTCTCGTTTGAGGGAGGATCCGTTTGCAATACGATTTCATGTGCCGTGTGAGTTGGATGCTGTAAATGTTCAGTCTCGGAGGGTTGCGAGAATGACTGCGGTATACTTGATAAGTTGCAGCAATTAGGAGCCGGACAACTAGTGCACAATTTTCCAGCGCGGGCACATTTACACGACTTGCACCTTGATGCAGGGCCGTTGCAAGTACAGCATTTTATAGTGCTTGACGGTTGACCTCTGGGTATAGTTAGTTATGATGGATGACGTCAACCGCGCGACACGCGTATTAAAATTCGTTGTCCTTTTAAAATTCCAAATTCGTTGTTGTAAGTAGTTTTAATCGAGAATTTTTTAATCAGTGATATATATATATATATATATATATATATATATATATATATATATATATATATATATTATATACTATATATACTGTATATACACCTTAAAAAAGGTATATAAGGTCAAATATATATATTTGACCTTAAAAAAGTCTGAGAAATAATTAACATACAGTATAAAAAACTTACAATAAATAACATACACGACACAAAACTTCCGGCAAACAGCTATATCCCGAAGTATTCCCTCTTCGACACAAAATTGTTTTACGTGCAATGGTGGGACTGCCAAATGCAGAGGTTGTCGATGCGCTAGAGCAAATAAACCATGCCTCAAATGCTCAGCTCAAAACTGCCTGCGCAAAACTCCATCTGATCAGGCATCCCGCAATCATGGCAACAACGGTGGTCTACTAGTAATGGAACCTCAGCTCTCTAGCATACGATCTGCACAAGATTCAGTAGTCATGACAGAGATAAACGTGTGCTCTGTAGAGGCTGGCGACCTCCCTGCTTATATAATGGATAAAACAAATCAATGGAGCAATATTGATGTATACTTTAAAGAGTGTATATGTATGGTGCGAAATAATTTTAAACTACTCAAGTGTAATGCTAGTAGAAAATTTGTGCAAGTCTTGGCGAATCTTTATAGGGAAGCTGCGCAACCTTAAAAAAATTTTGGTTTCTAATAAACATACATTCCAGATTATTCCTGTCAGTTCCAGATTATTCCTGTCAGTTCCAGATTATTTTTGTCAGTTCCAGATTATTCCTGTCAGTTCCAGATTATTCCTGTCAGTTCCAGATTATTCCTGTCAGTTCCAGATTATTCCTGTCAGTTCCAGATTATTCCTGTCAGTTCCAGATTATTCCTGTCAGTTCCAGATTATTCCTGTCAGTTCCAGATTATTCCTGTCAGTTCCAGATTATTCCTGTCAGTTCCAGATTATTCCTGTCAGTTCCAGATTATTCCTGTCAGTTCCAGATTATTCCTGTCAGTTCCAGATTATTCCTGTCAGTTCCAGATTATTCCTGTCAGTTCCAGATTATTCCTGTCAGTTCCAGATTATTCCTGTCAGTTCCAGATTATTCCTGTCAGTTCCAGATTATTCCTGTCAGTTCCAGATTATTCCTGTCAGTTCCAGATTATTCCTGTCAGTTCCGCTCGCTACGCTCACGGATTGAGCTCAATCTATCGATAAAAGGTCATGCCTAAAAAAGCGCGATCTCAGATCCCTGTTCCTGATCAAGAATCTTCAACATCGGAATGCAATGATGGTTATACCAGCTTTGAAGTTGGATGCGATTCCAAAGATTGCGATGTATGGACACTTGTTCGTGTTAAAATATCCGACCACTCGGTGTATAAACGTAAACATTTCACTTGCGGTTTTTGTACATCAGTACGACTACAACAGTTATCCTGCTCATCTATTCCTGTATCACACACGACCACTCAGACCAATGCTGTTTTAGATGTTTCCCTCGCATCAACACCTGACTTCGCATCATATAATCCCATTATTGAAACCTACTCTCTCACACACTCCTCGTTCAACTACGTACCAAACTTCCATTAATCTTTCTCATTCTAACAATGCCAACGGTAAAGCTTTTAATCTCGTACCTCCTCTTTCCTATTCCTCCCCCAATCTAAATAAATCTCAAACTTCTTTATTCTCCTCACGTACTCCTTACTCGACCTCCCCTGTATCACCTCTCAATAATTTACACCCTTCCATCAAAATCATTTCCAGTAACATTTCCGATCAACTGATTCAACACTCCATTCCTGTCACTCATGCCCCAACCTATTTTAATTCTCCTTACTCTACCTCCCACGTAACACTTCCCAATAAGTTACATCCTTCATTTAAAATCATATCCAGTCACATCTCTGATCAACCGATTCAACACCCCGCTCCTGTCACACTTGCTTCAACCAATATTAATTCTTTATCAAGCACCCCTGTCATTTCCACTTCTATCTGCTCATCTACCTCGACTCCAACCAGCTCTGTCCGTCCACCACTTCCACGAAATCGTTTTCCTTCGCGCGATCGCTGTATAATCATATCAAACTTAAAGCTTTCCGAATCTGCTTCTCCACAATCTCGCCTCGATGATGATGTATCTGCTTTCAGGTCTATCCTAGCAACCATTCTTCCTGATGATAACCCATCACTCTTCAATAATATCGCTCCTGTATCCTTTATTCGTTTAAACAAATCCACTAAATCAAATCATCTCAGTCCTCCACTCTTAAAAATCGTTTTCCGACATAGTTCACATGCCTCTTCGGTACTCTCCCAACGTTTTAAACTTCTTACCACTTCATCTACTTGCCGTATCTTTCCTGACCGCTCCCCTTCTGATATTGCCCAGCTCAATTTAGCTCGCATTGAAAAACATCGACGTGAAACAAACGGCGAGTCATCCTTATCTATACGTAAAATCAACGGAAATTTTCACGTTCTTCACACAAGGCCAAAAATTCGATGGCGTCCCATCTCTCCCCCTTGTCTTCTTCGCTAGTCGATCTCGCTCCTAAGCATACTTTTCGTCTTAGTCTATTCAATACTCGCTCCATTCTTCATAAAGCTGATATGCTTCTCGATATCTTCGATCAATTATCTATCGATATTCTCTGCATTACCGAATCCTGGCACACTGACTCCAACGATCTTGCTATTCGTCGTCTATGTCGCTCTGGTTGTTCTCTAGTTGAATCAGCTCGTCAAATTACATCTCATACATCTACTGCGTCTAACCATGGCGGTATTGTTGCCATTGCTCGTCACCCAATGTCTTTACGTAAAATCAACGTTAACATCCGTTACACCTCGTTCGAATTACTCATATGCAGATTATCAACGCCTTTCCCTCTGGAACTTGTGATTGTATACCGTCCAGGTTCAGTTGCCCCATCACGTATCTTCTTTAACGACCTTGCAGATCTAATGTCTCACTGTTCATTGTCTTATACTCCTTCTTTTGTTCTCGGTGACTTTAACATTCGTCTTGATCGCCCGTCTGACTCTGACTCTATCACTTTAACTAATCTTTTTTCTGATTTTAACTATAAATTACTTTCAACAAGCCCAACTCATATTCTCGGCGGTGCTCTCGACATCATTGCTGTTCCTAACTGCTTCAATGACTATACCTCCTTGTCAATTACTGATCCTGGTTTGTCCGATCATTTCCTTGTCACTCTTACTCTTACTCGTCCCCATCCTCCTTCTCCGCCTTTACCATTATCTACACCAAGTCGACCCTGGAAGCTTCTCGATATCCCTATTCTCTGCACAGCCTTACTCAATTCTTCACTATTTTCACTTCCTCTTAACTATCTCTCTCCCGATGATCTCTGCATTCTGTTTGATTCTGAACTTACGTCGATCCTCAATAACCTTCTACCTGGTCGACTTCGACGTTCCCAGCGCTTGCGCCATGCTCCCTGGTTCGATTCTGACTGTAGTCTTTCTAAGCGTCGACTCCGTCACTCTTTTCGTATGTATAAACGCTTTCTTAAACGTTCACCCAACTCACTCCCTCCAAATCTTCGTGATTCCTACTTTTCTCAACGCCGTTCACATCTCATTCTTATACGTACTAAACGTACTCTCTTTTGGCGAAATCAACTCGAGTCATCTTCCAACTCGAAATCTCATTGGAAAATCTTAAACTCAATTCTTTCACGATCATCTACCCCTTGTAATATAAATCCTGATGAATTTTCTTCTTATCTACAAACTAAGCTATCTAATTTACTTTCCCTACTACCCATAGCCCCCTTGTACCCACTCTTATCTTTAAATACTTCCCTCCCAGAACTATTCCACCTTCTTTCCGTTTCGTCTGATGAAGTTTCTTCGGTTCTGCTGTCATTACCTAATAAAACCTCTCCTTCTGACCCAATTCCCACTCACTTACTTAAAAATATCTGCACTTTTATCTTACCCTTCCTAACCACATTGTTCAACTCGTCCATCCGTAGCTGTACATTTCCTTCCATCTGGAAATGCGCCACTGTTCGTCCTATCATCAAAAAGCAATCTCTCGACTCTTCACTACCATCTTCGTACCGTCCAATCTCACTTCTCCCAACCCTCTCTAAACTCCTTGAGCGTCTCGTTCTTAAGCAAGTTAATACATATCTCTATTCCTCTAACTTATTTCCTCCCTTCCAAGCCGCTTTTCGCTCTAATTACTCTACCGAAATTGCATGTCTTAAAGTTTATAACGACTTACTCATATCGCGCGATCATAAATTATGTAGTGTCATAGTTTCTCTTGATCTATCGTCTGCTTTTGACATCGTCGATCACTCGATTCTTCTCCATCGCCTTCGTCATGATTATGGCTTCTCTTTACCCACTGTATCATGGTTTTCTTCATATCTATCAAACCGTACATTTCGCGTATACTCTAACTCTTCTCTCTCCCATCCTTCGTCCATTCCGTCCGGTGTTCCGCAAGGCTCCGTATTAGGCCCTATACTTTTCTCTCTTCTTCTTGGTGATTTGTCTTCGATTTCTCATAAATTTAACTTCCATGTTATGCAATATGCTGATGACATTCTCATCTATGCTCATGCACCTGTTTATCGTATTCGCGATCTTAGTGTTTCTGCTTCCGACTGCCTTGTCTCAATTTCCAATCATCTTTCTTCCCTTCGCCTTTCTCTGAATCCTGATAAATCCAAAATTATGTGGATCCTACCTCGACGCCTCGGCTTCGAACCTCCCTCCGTATCATTAAATTCTAAAATTCTTCCTATCGTTGATAATCTCGTTTTCCTAGGCTTCCATTTTGACAACCGACTTTCACTTAAACCTTTCGTTAGAGATAAAGTACGCTCATCTACCTTGATACTCCGCAACCTCCGTCAAGTTCGTAGATTGATCGATTTCCCTTCTTGTATGACTCTCATATCATCTCTCCTTTTTTCTAGACTCGATTATTGTCTTAGTCTATTTTCCAACTCACCTAAATCCACTCTTCTTCCCCTACAACGCATCGTCAACGCAGCTGTCCGAATTCTCCTCCGTCTTCGTCGTTTTGATCACACATCCTACCATCTTGCTTCTCTCGATTTGCCTACAATTTATTGTCGTGTTCAAATTCGTCTTCTTATCGTTGTTTTCCGCCTTGTAACTTTTTATACCCCTTCATTTCTCAACCTTCCTTTTCTTTATAATTCTCGTCCTGTTTACTGCTCCTTGCGTTTCTGTAATTCCCTTCTTTTACATGTCCCAAACTACTCTACCTCCTTTGGACTCCGCTCCTTCCTGGTGGCTGCTCCTCTATCGTGGAATCATCTGCCCATTCATATACGCCAATCAACTTCCCTGCAGTGCTTCAAACGACAAATCCGATCCCATCTGAACAATTTAACTGCTTGACTTTCTCATTTTTGTTTGTGGACTTGTAAGCGTACAGCTTGTACGCATTTGCCACATTAAATAAATTTGTATTATTATTATTCATTGTTCGAATTGAATCGTCCTAGAATGTACTATTCGTCGGCGACTAAGATAAAACGAGTGACCTCGTAAAGCTCGAGTTGATCGAATGTTGAAGAGCTCACGCAACACATGATGTTCATTGTGAAATACCTCCCATACAAGACACAAATCCCACGAGTCACGAATATCACATAACGACTGCATATTTAAAGACCGAAGACGATCCTCGTAAGGAAGTTCTCTCAAAGAATGTACTACCTTTGTTGCCCTACGTATCACCTTCTAATGTCAAGTAATCTCATCTCGACATCTGGAAGCTCCTCCATACCTTGGAGAGAAGCCTTACAAGTAATCAGCTGGATAGCAGCAAAATATTCGATGCGTACGGGACGTCAATATTCTGATTGTGTTTCACATGTGCGCACGATATTCAGCATTGCAATTGCTCGAACAGTCTCAATGTGCATTCATTCAACTCGAATTCCCGCGTCTCAATTGTATCGCTACGACGATACAGAAGAAAGGACATAAAACAGAGGATCAACAATCACTCATAATTAACATTTATATAAATGCCCCATTTGCGGGAAGCAGTGGACTGTAAATTGTGCAAAAAGAAATTATTTATTAAAAAAAGTATATATACAGAATATAATAATTATTATTTATTTTATAATTATCATTATAACCAAGGGTCTAATGATATAAGGTCTAAATGATATCATTTAAGGTCTAATGATATATCTATATCATTAGACCTTAAATAAGTTTGAGATCTAAAATACATACAATCTAAAATACATACAAACAATGACACGCGGGAAGCCGTCGAACACAACAAGGTGTTGCAACTGTAATGGTTCCGCAGCTGCATGTAAACGTTGCCGATGTGTAAAAGATTCCAAACATTGTGTCAACTGTCAGGCCCCGAATTGTCGCAATCAAACAACATCTTGTGATTATAACGAAGCCGAAATTATCCCAACAACTGTTACTGCAAGCTGTCCAACAATTGATTCTTCGAGCAATTTAGCAATTAATACAGCCAGAAACACTATATCCACGCTAAACTCAAATTTGTTACAACTCGATGAATTATCAGTAAGAATAAATGCCATTTACTACGAAGTAATACACTGAATATCGAATTTATTCAACTTACCTAAATACAACCTCACAAGGACATTTATCGAATTAATGACGTCTCAGCTTGTTATTTTCAACAACAACATGGCTAAGGCAAACATCTCATTTAAAATAATGACGATTTTGCCATAACTGATTCTCCAGAGAATTTCATCCCGCAAGGTCAGTGTCCTGAGAAAAACCCTTGAACGAAGGATAAGGATGTGGAAAGATGGCGATATAAAAGCACTTCTTATCGAAGCACGTTTTCTTCAACAAAATGACAGCCCCTGCCAATGACGGACTCAGATAGGAACAGATAAAATTTTGCAGAATATCATAAAACTAACACATAATGGAAAATTTAAAGCGGCGATGCGTCTACTGAGCAGTGGCCGGGAGAATTCAAGGATATTGCAGTTATCGGATAAATGTCAGTATATAACGGTATTTGAGAAGCTAAAAAGTCTGCATCCGAAACCATCCCCATTAGACGTTAAATGTCTTCTTCATTCAGATATTGATGAATGTCCTCAGTTTAGCGATGTAATTTTTCGGGACATTAACGTAGATGATGTTCAAAGAGCCTCTAAACGAACCAACGGATGTGCAGGTCCTTCCGGAATGGATGCAAATCATTAGAGGTCAATGCTGATTTAAGACGAACCTGAATCCAGAAATCTTGCAGATCAGGTAGCGGAATTTGCAATTCGCATTGCTACTGACATAATAGATGATGTCCAACTCGAAGCATACAAGGTATGCAGATTAATACACCTAGATAAGTGTCCGGGAGTTCGACCTATAGGAATTGGGCAAGTCCTTCGTCGCATTGTCGGTAGAATAATTTCAAGCCGTATACGCAAGCAAGTAATAACAGTTCCAGGCAAAACACAGCTATATGCAGGTCAACGCTGCGGCACTGAGTTCGGAATATACTCTATACGAAATGAATATGAGAGATCTGAAGAACACTGTATTTTAATGCTGGATGCTGAAAACGCATTTAATAGCATCAACAGATCAATCGCACTCGAGAATATGATCAAAGTATGCCCAAGTCTATCGACAATCCTTGCAAATTGTTATTCCTCTCCTTCTACATTATCTGTACACAAAGATATAATTCTCTCTGAGGAAGGGTTCACCCAAGGTGATCCCCTTGCAATGTGTACATACGCAGCTGCTTCACTGCCGCTAATTCAAGACCTCAGAACTAGATTTCCTGGTATTGTTCATCGGTGGTACGCAGCCGACGAAGTATGCGTAGGGCGCTATGAAGATTTGTTATCGCTGTTGGACTATATCTACGATATAAGTGCAAGATACGGATTCCATTTAAATCCATTAAAATGTACCATCTTAATACATCAGGGATCTTCATTCAGAGAAGGCGAATTTTTCAAACAAAGAGAAGTACAAGTGTCAAATCGTGGTGTTAAGCTACTAGGCAGTTTTATAGGAGAATCAGACTACATAAGGGAAAACGTTGAGAAAATGACTGAAAAGTGGGTTGTTCAAATCGAAACACTGAGAGAATTGGCCTTGATAGACAGTCAAGTCGCTTTTACAATGCTTACTAAAGGCCTACAATTCCGATGGACGCACCTAAAACGCACCTGTTTACTAAACTCAGTATGGTTCTTCCGACTGGACACTGCGCCATTTAATAATCTTGTACCTGCTATAACTGGTAAGATCAATCTTAATCAACAGTGGGAATCAATTCTGCAACTACCGATTGGACTAGGTGGACTTGGCATAATGAAACCTAGTGTAAATACAATAACAGAATATGAAAACTCCAAACGTATGTGTGTCCCCTTCTTTAATGTCGAAGCAGCTCTATGGGATGATGAACAGCAACACATATCCTGCAAAATTAAACAAGAGAAAAAGGTAGCACAAAAAGTGGAAGCACATACGGCTATAAGCAGCTTAAATTTGACACAGCAGAATTTACTCAAACACATCGCCGATGCTCCCGGATCTTCACTGCGGTTAAGCAGTTTTCCTTCCATCTACTATAAACGCGTCCTATCAAGACAGAAATTCCAAGACGCACTTGCAACACGCTTCGGATGGAGTCCAAACGATATTCCCGACAAATGCACTTGTGGCGAAAAACTTAATATCTCTCATGCCCAATCGTGTAAAATAGGAGGAATCCCCATCATTCGACATAATATTATACGCGATGTAATTGGTTCAGCTCTAAAGGATGTATGCTATAACGTATTAACCGAACCATGTCTTACACCAGTTCCTGAAGGGATGATTTTTGAGAATGATTCTACTACAAAGGATAGATATACTAGGCTCGATTTAGTATGCAACAGTCTTTTTGGCGATTCGACGGAGCGGTCCTTCATGGACGTCTGTGTTTTCAATCCACTTGCTCAGTCTTACGCTTTGAATATGCAGAGTTCACATACCTATCATGAAAACAGGAAACGGAGTAAGTACTTAGAGAGAGTTACAAAACTCGAATGCGCCGGATTAATTCTTCTCACTTTATCTACTGTAGAAAGCATAGGACCATCTGCCAAAAATATGTTGACGATCATAGCAAGCAAGCAAGCCCGAAAGCATGGATCGACATACAGCGAGTGTGTAACTTCACTGCGAGCAGACGTTTCTTTCGCCCTCGCAAGATGCTCGTCCTTAGCATTACGTCGGTCTTCGGTCAGACAAATTGATTAACAATTAACTACAATCTTAATATAGTAACCTTCAACTAACTTGACATATCATAATATATTGTATATATAATACGTTTCGTGTTGAAGCCCATTTGCGGGAACTCCAAATGTAAATCTATTTAATAAATATTATCTCATTATCATTATAACAAACAGAAGCAAATGAGCTACAAGACCGTGTCACTTACAAAACAGGATAAAATAAAAAATAAAAAAACATCAACAAAAAAATTTAAACAAATAGTAGTCGCAAATTCCTAATCTCGGTTTTGATGGCTTTATTGATAGCATCACTAGATATACTACTAGAGATATCAAGGCAATTTAGTGCATTCCACCCGTTAATTACCCTGGTTGGAAATCGAACATCTTAATCTGATTTGTTTTCACAGCAGTATGTGGTGGTTACTTTTCTTCTTTTTCTGTTGGTTTACAACATTTGGTTGTTTAATACTAACTCAATAATAAAAATTTCTATATTATTAGTAGACGTTAAAATTGTCTGGGTTATTATAAATTCTTACAGATCAACTTCAATTTCAATTCAGGATCAACTTCAATTTCAATTCAGGATCAATTCATTCAACTTTAATTCAGGATCAACAACTTACAACTTCAATTATTTCGTTGTCAGTTCGTTGTGTAAGTATACAACTTACAATACGCACCTAAAATGGTACGAGGACACCCCTCAAACGAGTCTTTATGTTGTACTTGTAATGGGCCAGCCGCTGTATGTAAAAGTTACAGATGCGCAAAATCAAAACTAGCATGCGTGAATTGCAGAGCATCGCGATGTACAAATAGAAACAGCCATTTATATCCAATAAGTACACGTCACGCAAGAGCATCGCAACACAAATAAGTACAAGAGCATCGCAACACAAACGAGCCAGATACTAACGGTGTGCATTCTGGCGAACAAGTGTAATTAGCCTACGATATGGCACACTATGTACAAAACGAAAATAAGAATCCGATGGATATGTATCAACTAGCTGAACACAACAATTTGTCTACGAATTATTCAATAAGACATATTCGAAACAGTGTTCAAATGGACTCCGAATCTCTTCCGTTTACCTAAAAGTCAGCACGCATATGATGTCATAAACGAACTCGCACGAATATACGAAAACCCCAAGTGTGAAATGTGATTCTTTAATGAGTGCTGTTGTGTTTGGCCACTTGATATTGCAACGCTCCAAGCGCAATTACATTAAAACAGCTAAACGGACGATCGCAAGAAGAATGAAGTTATGGTCGGCGGGTCAACTAAAATAATTATTTGATGACGCCGTTTTAATGCAAAGTCTGCACACGCTTCGAAAACAAAACAATCCAGCAGGTGATTGGAAAAGGGTATTTTGTCAGTCAGGTCAGATCTGGTAGACTTTCATCGGCAATGAAATCTCAAAATACTGGTACTTTACACCATCCTGATGATTTAATAGATTCCAAATCCGTTCGAGAAATCCTTTTGAAAAACATCAAACAGCTGACATTGTTGATCCACATTTTATAGAAATTGAGAATTACTATTGTGAGCCTGTATTCCATCTCTATCTGAGACAATCTACAGTCCTACAATTGCATCAACAAGCAAGCGCATAAAGGGAGGGGCTGGCCTTTCTGAACTGGATGATCTTGCCTTGTCAAAAATGCTAAACGCATATGGTGAGGACTCTCTAAAACTCGCAAGAGCATTAGCACAATGCGCCAGACAATTAGCAACAGAAATTGCTTCTCCAGAATCGATGCGGGCTTTATCGTCGAGTCACTTAATAGCTCTAATCAAATAGAAAGGTGTGGGACCAATTGGAGTGGGTAACTTTAGTCGTTGTGTAATGTCCAAGTCAATTCTGAACATTGATCAGCCTAAACTACAAAGAATATGCGGAAACCTGCAAGCCTTGCATGTACGAGTTCGGGTGCTGAATGTTTAATACATTCGATACGATCAATATTAAAAACCAAATCTGACCAGATTCTACTGACTATCGACGTCGATAACGCATTTAATCGAGTAAACCGTAGATTGGCTCTTACCAACATGCAACGGGTCTGCCCTGCTTTAAGGTAGTACTACAAAACCTATACCGCGATGATCCAGTTCTCATTATCTGTGATAAAACGTTACAATGCCAGGAGGGTTTTACACAAGGCGATGTATTAGCAATGGACGCCTTTGCTGCTGCAACTTTACTAATGATTCACAAAATACGTGATAAATTCCCTGGTGTACATCAGTTGTGGTATGCCGATGATGGTAATTTAATTGGTTCTGCGAAGAGGTATACGACGCATATATATTTGAAGGAAATCGGGCCGAAATACGGTTTCCATGTTTACTCGGGAAAATGTAAGTACTTGTGCAATCCAAACTCACATCACAATCACTCGACTTGCTAAGTCAACATGGAGTTGAAGCTACAGAGCATGGAGTGACTATGCTTGGCGCTCCCATTAGGACAGACGATTTCACAAAGGTAACTATAAATAATAAAATCACTTCAATACATGACAAGCTGCTGCACTTATATAAGGTTGGAGATAGAGATTTACAAGTATACTACACGTGTCTCACAAAATCTTTGCAGCACACCTGGAACTATCTTCAGAGAACAAGCTCATGTGAACCTGATTAGTTTAGTATACTTGAACACGAGCTGCGCGTGGAATTAAGAAGCCTACTAAATATCGAATCCACACCCAATGACATAATGTAGAAATTATACAACCTACCAGTAGGTATGGGTGGTCTTGGAATTTTTAATCCTACTGGCAGTGTCATTACAAATCATGAGCAATCTACCGGTTTCTGCAATGCATTCGATAAAAGCCTAAGTCATGACGATCAGCTCAAACATCAATAAGTATATCGAACGAAAATTGCTCTACTGAACCAAGAATGACGCAAACAAGAACGCTCGATTGTCAATGAGGAATTGAACGAGAGTGTTCGGAATGCTTTGGGTCTCGCAAGCGTAAGCGGATCATCATCATGACTTACTGCTTAGCCATCAATCACGTCTAAAAGTATTCTCAACAACACAATTTTTAGAGATGCCATAGCCTGTCGATACGGTGAACTAGCCAGTGATTCTCCGAAACTTTGCTCTTGTGGACAATCAAACTCATTGTCTCATGCTCTATCTTGTAAACACGGCTTTCTTCCATCAATCAGACACAGCTGTATTCGCGACTATCTTGCCAATATAATCACTAGCGTCTCATCATGTGTACAGATCGAACCAGTTCTACACTCTGAGTCCCGGTGTATGTTTTCAACATTCAAGTACGACCCAGGATAAAAATGCCCGTCTAGACATTGCTTGCAATGGTTTATTTGGTAGTCATACGGAGCGCACTTTCCTAGATATATGTATTTTTAATGTACATGCGCCCTCGAGTGCTACTAAATCGACTGAATCAGCATTCACTTTTCATGCTCAACGCAAGCAAGCCAAATATTCTGAGCGCATACGGGAAATATTTATTCCTGCCATTTATAATGTCAAATTCTGCCGGACTAGGTATCGACGCTAACCGTTGCCTGCAAATAATCGCTCGTAAACTAACTATAAGGAATTCCAGCACCCATGGATACGAAATCTCAAAATTGCGTCAAGAAATCGGACCATTAGTTATGTGTGGACTTTCAATGAGCATTAGAATACCTCGATCCGCTTTACTACGTCCAAGTCGTGCCTATTTTAGAATATACTTAAAGTTGAATCAGTTCAAAGATACCAACTTATTTAATTATCAGATTATTACTATTAAGACTCTTATTAATAGTAATAACTCTTATTATTTTTAGGAGAGAAGCAAATTATTAAACATACAGAAAGAATCGGGTTACCCGCAAATGGGTCCAATATAGCTAGTCTAGCTTGAGTGTTCTGGGATTGGGCGGAGGAAAGCAAATCGTGCGTCTCGTATGCACCTGGAAGCCATCCTGCACAGCACTACGCTTGTCATTTGCCTTAATTTTTTGATTTCTTCCGCGTATGTTGTATTTAAAAAATACGTATTATTAATGTCGTATTATTATTAAAAAAATTAAGTGGAAAAATTTATTGTAGTAAAACATACAATCGAAGTTACCCGCAAGTGGGCCCAAAAAATTTCGAGCAATAAACTGCTGAATTGGATAATGAATACAGCTACGAAGACGAGTCGGCTGAGTGTTTGAATGTACTACGCATGAAAGTACCTCGTGTTGACCGTGGACTCCGAAGACAGACTGATATTGACCGAGCAATTTCGAAACTTATTTTTCTTTTGAGTCTAATAGCTATATCATACTAGCTTCCTTGCCGTAAACCCTGACGTTGAAAAAAAACGAGCGGGATAAAGAAACTGTTTTCTATCCTTCGGATTCTTTCGAGGTACTTGTATTTTTTCTTTTTTCGTTATATTTGAAAGCGTTGCCAGGACGCGTATTGTGTTCGATTGAGCATGAGAAGAAAATACATTGACGTCGAAGAACGTCCGCTCAAATCGAGATTCGTGTAAACCGGAGTAGACTATATCCAGACGGGCACATTGTTTGGCAGTAGTCGCTGGATTTTCAAAGCGGGTGCTCTCAAGAACGTTCGATAACTCCGGTTCAATCCCAACGTTGTGAGCAACTTGGCCTAGCGCTGATGCTATAGTGTCCCTGACCACGTTATGGCAAATAATCGGAAGAGCACCATGTTTGCATGATAATGCATGGGGAAGATTGATCTTCGAGCCACAGTAACAAAGACACGTTTCAATCTCAAGCTCGATAATGCCATACCGTGCATTAAGTGCGTCGCGAAATTCGTTTGCTGACAAATAGAATTGTTCTTGTCGCAGTGGTAAGGCGCTCAACCAAGAAGACGCACCGTGGTGTGCTGCATGTTTAATGGAATTCTGGTTAATCGGGGCTAGTTTGCTAATAATCTTTAAGGCGCGTTCTTGGTGTGAATTAAACCGGAATTGAGTGATTTTGCGGAGGACTGCATTTTGTTTTTCTCATAGGCTGTCGCCTGTCACCTAATTGACATATGAGGAAACCAACATTGTCGCTGATGCTTGTTCAAGTGTGGCAACGAAAGTTGGCGAGTTTATCCCGATACCTCCAAATTCAAAAGGTGAGCACAAAATATCCGTCATCTCCTTGTTTGGCTTGAAAGTTGCCAGAAGAGGCAGCAATTGCGATTTGACAATTGCGATTTGGCTGGGGTCGAAAAAGTCGAAAAAGACGAAAATATATATGAATTCTGTGAATTTTACTTTAATTATTCATTAAAAAAAGAAGGAACGATACTGTTGTAATTTGGGTTATCCGTGTAGTCAAGTATCACACGAAGTAATTATTGAGTCTTGTTAAAAAATGCTGTGCAACAAACGTTTCGGAGCTTCAAAGGACTACGAAAAAAACTTAAATCAACGATTAAAACTGGATCTTCTGGAATAAAGGTTAGTAACTTAACAGTTCTTAATCGGGAATCTGAGGACCTTCCTCTGATAAAAAAAACTAGTTAGCTTAGTGAACGTCACCCCTTTATTCCACGACAGAACAATCAATACTTTAATGAATTCCTGAAAAGTTGATAAGCTTACAATCTAACATAATACTGATTAATTCAGACAAAGTAATGAATAATTAATATAGAATTTCCTTTGTTTCTTTTGACATAGCAACCTCCTACACTAAATTCTTAAAAGCAAATTGTTCCAACAAAGGAAGACTGGTATCACACCATATTATGCCATTTGCAAAGATAACAAATATACTTCCCGATCTAGAAAAAGATGATTTAGAAGAGCTGGAAAAACTTTATTCTCTACATAATATTCGATTTAGTAAGAATAGAGAAGATCAAAATTTCCCTATTGCATTTGCGAACACTGAGAAAGACAACGCTTATATCCTATCGAACTCTGCATTCAATCCGTTTATGGGTTGCAATCTGAATTTCACAGTGGCAAGCACAGACAACCACACGTTTCCATGCTGTAATACCTGTCTTATGTGCGGACACTGGAGCTCAACCTGTGGAAGAAAAATGACTTGCGGTGTCTGTGGATCGGGTGATGTAGATCATGACGCACAGTACAAGCTTGCTCCCAGTTGTACTAACTGTAGACTCAAGCACCCTTCTTGGTCAAGAAAATGCTCGGTTTTCAAAGATTACGTGAGTAGACATTCAATTAAGAACGTACACTCTCCCCCTACTAGGACAAATACGGATGTGGCTTATCAGGAATTAATGTGGAAGAGATATTTAGTTTCTTTAGATCGCTTCAAGAAGCAAAAACACGATCAATTCAATCGCTGATAGCCCATTTGACGACAAATACACCCTCGACAATATTTCACTGAATATCCTTCAGTTGAATTCGGAAGGTGCTTCTGCCCTTAGCCTTCTATCTGGTAGAGATGCAGATGTTATAGTATGTCAGGAGACGCGGTATATCCGGATCCCCAAGGACATTACTCGATTTATCCCTACACCCACTATACTCCGTACATAACCCCACCTCACTCCTCTTAATCTCAAGGTCTTTTAACCTTAGTAAAGAGTTCCTTAAAACTGGTAATGTGGACCAGTTTTGTCAAAATAATACTCATCAGCTTGCTGTGGCTGTATTTCTTAACTTTTCTGCTGCATTCGACCGCATTTCCATTCCTTTTGTTATCTCTTCTCTTAGGACCCATCGTTAACAAGGTGGAAATATTGTTGTACACCATCGATTCTTCTATGAAGATGATCTGATGCACGTCAGTTCTAATCTATTACATGTGTTCCTCAAGGTTCCACACTTTCTCCAATCTTGTATCTTGCTGTCTCCATTGAACTTTACAAAAAATTCAAACGCGATTAATATCTAGTGGTATATGCTTATGATACCACAGTCCTGTTATCTGGACACATGTGCAAATATGTAATCTCAGACATAAGCCGCTTTTTTTAAAACTCCAACAAATGGCGGGTGGTCGTCTTTCATGGCGACCCGGACACCAAAAAGAAACTTAAGAGACTAGCACTCTCTGCACTCTACTCTATTTTGCAGCCTAAACCACTCCCTATATTCACGAGTCGAGTAAAATATCTGGGGTTCACCGTTACGCTGAATGGATCGGAAAACGCTGACCTGGATAGACTTAAACGTATCCTGAAGATATCTAGGTGGGCCCTGAAACGGGCTCAGCATCTGTTGTTGAATGGGAAACCCCAAGTGTACCTCTGGGGTACTTGGGCTATCTCGGGATTAGTCTTCTTTTCGAGAGGACGTACCCCTGAGCAAAGACTGATGTTTCTGAAGCTCCTCATCTCGCGATTACCGGGCATAGTCCACCTTGATTGGATTCTTTGGGGGTGAAAGTCCCTGAGTGGCTCAGTCGGAGAGCGGTATGTTGGATTGGATGGAGGGCTCAGATCCCTGTTGACCTGAGGCCGTGACACTGAATACTTTAATATTAACCGGTATGACTTTCTTTGTTCTTTTCTTTATGTTTTATTTCTAAAAAACTTTTTTAGTGGTTATATAGTTATTTAACAAAATCTTTATTATTAGTCTTGTTACGATACCAGTGAAATGGTCTGGAATAAACCTGCAGATGGGAAATGTATATCGAAATGAATCAAAGGTGTAGTTACATAAATTCTATCTGAATATACTATCGAAGTGGATGGTGTTCCACGCCATGTGTCTAATGTTCGTCATATTATGGAACCTAAATCTTATGATACGGCAAGAAACTGTAAACATTACTAGGGGAATGACAACGAAGTATTCATCTCGAAAGCGACGACGAGCAGTCCGAACAAAACAACGAATCCGAGTGCAAACAAATCACATTACAGGGAAGTAACAGATTAAGACGAAGGCCACTGTATCTAAACGATTATCAATGTTAATAGTAATTTGAGATCAAGAGGGGATATGACATTACTGTTTGATCTCAATTACCGCAATCACCAGCTAGTTACGCACTGTTGCTGTAGTATTAGGGTCTTTAAACCTTCTGTAAGTGTGAACAATGATTGTAACTGTGATTGTATTTTTTCGCTTGCTTTATAAGCGACTGTTTTCGCTAGAAGGGGCGATACTGTTGTAATTTGCTTAAAAATACTTGCTTACATTACATTTCTTCGGTTTAAAAGAACAATAATAATTTATTTAGTGGCAAATGTAAGTAAGTAAGGGTTTTATTAATAACTATATAACTGATAAAAACTTAAGAAACAAAAACATGCAAAAGACAACTTAAAATAGAAACTGTTCACGACGTGTATTTTGAAATCTTCAACTTATATTCACGGCCTCAGGTCCAGAGGGATCTGAGCCCCTCGGCCGCACCAGCGCGCCGCCCTCTGACTGAACCATTCGGGGTCTCTCACACACCTAAGAGTCCAGTCAAGGCGGACTATGGTTGGTAATCTCGAGATGAGGAGCTTGAGAAACCTTAGTCTTTGTTCTGGGGGACGTCCTCGTGAGAAGAAGACTAATCCCGAGATAGCCCAAGTACCCCAGAGGCGCACTTGGGTTATCCCATTCAATGACAGATGCTGGGCCCGTTTCAGAGCCCACCTAGCTTTCTTCAGGATACGTTTAAGTCTATCCAGGTCAGCTTTCGCCGACCAATTCACCGTAACGGTGAACCCCAGATATTTTACTCGACTCGTGAAGATGGGGAGTGGTTGATGCTGCAAAATGGAGGAGAGTGTAGAGAGTGCTAGTATCTTAAGTTTCTTTTTGGTGGCAGGAACGCCATTAAAGACAACCACCTGTGATTTAGAGGAGTTTAAAATAAGATTGGATGGGGGCAACTGATCTTTTAATCTTAAAAAGAAACGGCTGATGTCAGAGATTACATCTTTGCACCTGCGTCCAGAGAACAAGGCTGTGGTATCATCAGCATATACCACTAGATGTTGATCACGTTTAAAATTCTTGAATAGTACAATGGATGCAGCAAGATATAAGATAGGAGAAAGTGGGGATCCTTGAGGTACACCTGTAATAGGGTAGAACTGACGCGCATCAGGGTCGTCTTCATAGTAGAACCGCTTGGTGTACAACAAATATCTCCACCCTGTTAACAATTCTCGCAGACAACCCGAGGGACCTGAGAGAGGAGATAACGAAGGGAATGGAGATCCGGTCAAATGCAGCTGAAAAATCAAGAAAAACAGCCACAGCAAGCTGATGACTATTATCCTGACAAAACTGATGCACTTCACCAATTGCTGAATGGACCGAGCGCCCTTTGACAAACCCATGAAAACTCGGTGGGATCAAATTACGCCTACATAAATGAACGCGGATTCTACGCGCAAGCGCTTTCTCGTAGATGGATATGAGGGCGTTTTGAATCGAGATGGGCCGCAGATCTTTAGGACAAGTGATTAATCTCTTTTTAGGTAAAAAAACTCGACGGCTGATGTTGATTTCCGCTATGTCAGACGGGGAGGCTAATAGCATTGTGATGGCGACCTCCTTTCTCTGACTGTATGTCAAAAGCTGACAGACACGAGTGGTGAGTGGCGCGTGGGATTTGGAGGTGCCCGGGAGTGATCCCCAGGAGTTAAGGATATCTGTAACAGATAAGTCCCTACTCCTGAAGTCACACCAAGGCGGGATTGGTTGGGGAGAATGAGTGGCTCCATAATTATGTAAGGAAAGTGACTCCTCTAAAACTTTGTCAAGGCCTATGCTACCAATCCAAACCAAGGCTCTATCCTTCCAGCAAACAAACTTCTCCTTATTGAATATCTTCCAGAAGGAAGCCTGAGAAGGGTTTAGGTGAGCAATGCTTGCCCTATCCCTGCTCAGCTGGAGCCTATATCTAGAGCTCCAATATTCATTCGAGAGGATATGTCTGGCGGAAACAGAGAGATTGGGAAGGTGCAACATTTTAGCTAGGACCTTGAGCTTTGTTGGAGTAGGATTGTATATTCGACCTTTATAGGTAGTCGAAAGGATCGCGGTAGCTTGCGATGAGAGGTAGGAATTAAATTCGGTCAAACTCTTAATTCCAATTCTGGGGAAGAGTTGGATAGCTGCCTGAAAGAAGGCCACTCTAATAGGATCAAAGTGAAACCTTCTTCTAAGCAACGTATCGTCCTCTAGCCGCCAGCGAATTAGGTCATGAGAGGTGGTCTGTTGTTGACGCGACTGCTCGGTGCAAATGGTTTTCAACAACCACATCTTATGTAGCAGTAATATGTCGAGGAGAGAATTTGTTGTAGAGCAATGAAAGGTTGGGGAAGGTGGTTAATGAATAAGATAGTCGATCCTTGCTCTGCGGAGTGCTGCATTAATCCAACGACCAGTTCTGTCGTTGAAGTCACCAAGTAACATGTCATAACCGCTCCCCAATATTTGATCCAGGAGGTCACGGTTCTTGTGAATTTCTCCTGGCCGAATATAGACATTGGCTATGCTTATACGCTTACCGTTCTTACAAAGTGATATAGCTAAACAAGATAGGGCTGGACAAGAGTAGTTTAATAGGAGGGATGATCTTAAGGAGCTTTTTACTAGGGTTAAAAGACCTTGTGATGAAGAGGAGTGAGGGGGTATGTAAGGAGTAAAGTGGGTGTATATGTGCTTAGGGATAAATCGAGTAATATCCTGGGGGAGACGGATAGACTGCGTCTCCTGAAGGACTATAACATCTGCATCTCTACCAGATAGAAGGCTAAGGGCGGAAGCACCTCCCGAATTCCACTGAAGGATATTCAGTGAAAAAGGTCCTTGATTACTTCCCATTGCGTAAGTGTTACCGAAGTGGGACGCCCTCCACCTAGTCGCAACTAGAGGCGGAAAAGTCGCCTTTACCGCTTCCCATCACGACAAATGGAGTCGCTTGCCCACGGGCGATATCTTCATTTCCCTCGTTAGCCATAGCCCAAATCGAATCCTTCCCAGCAAGCTTCAGAGCGGCTATGCTTAGCGCTGACCCGTTTCGTTTCTTAGATTTTGGTGGCTTCTTAATATTGTTGGTCTTCCCAGAAGGAGGAGAACGGAAAGATTCCGCTAATTGACCCACCAATTTTTGGACCAATTTTTCAAGTTGAATCATTGATGCCTGATGCTGCATTTCAATAAGTTTAAGAATTTCTGTGTCCGGCATCCTGTCGTCATTCTTGTTAGACGAGACAGCTTCCACGAAGCTAGTCGGTTTTGCTGTTACACCCCTGTGTCTCTTTTGGTACGCCTTAAAGATTTTACATTTTTTTGACCATGCGGGGTGCTCACCACCGCAGTTTGCGCAAAATGGCTTACTTTCGCACTTCTCAGGATGTATAGCAGTTGTACCACACACGCCGCACTTATGTGGTAAAGAACATCCAGTGGACCAATGCCCCCACTGATGACAATTGTTGCAGTGAGGGTACGTTAGTGAGTCGGTTTCGATTATTAAAAATCTCAAATTATACCCCATAAAAGGATTGCATGTTGAAATCGATAGTTTTAGGGCTTCATCAACCGGGGCATTGCAGAACGCCACGGGAATGGGGAAGCCTTTAATCCCTTTTATAAAGCGCACGTTAGAGATTTTGTAATCAGTTTCTAGGGCTGATATATCTTCTTCTGAAATGTATGTGGGCATATTATTTATCTTTATTGTTGCCAGGATTGGTTTGGAAGCAATTATACCTTGTTCCGAATGCTCTTTTTTAAAGTAGTCTACGTACGACATTGCGAGATCAGGAGTGCAGAATGAGATTTTAATCTCAGATTCATAATATTTAATCGCATTGAACAATATCCTTTTTTAAATCGATCGGCAAAGCCTCTTATAAAAACATTGAACATGTTCTGCCTTTCCAGAGGCACCAAAAGTCTGATAATCACCAGGTTGGATAATTTTGGTACCGGGGGAAATTCACCCTCCGGAATATATTCAAGAGAACCTAAATCTTCACTTACCTAGTTTATTGCATTGGCAGGAAAATTAGTTTTCATTGAGTTCTTTGAACGCTCCGACATGCTAAATTTACTCATTTTTCAGTGGCAAATGCGTGCCAACTGCACGCTTACAAGTCTAAAAACTAACTAAAAACAGCAAAAGTCATACAGATAAATTTGTTTAATTGTTTAAATGTGATCGGATTTGCCGTTTGAAACACGTCATTGAGGTTGATTGGCATATATGAATGGGCAGATGATTCCACGAGAGAGGAGCAGCCACAAGGAAGGAGCGGAAGCCAAAAGAGGTAGAGTAGTTTGAGGCATGTAAAAGAAGGGAATTACGGGAACGCAAAGAACAGTAAACATGACGAGAATTGTCGAGTAAAGGAAGGTTGAGAAATGAAGAGGTATAAAAAGTTAAAAGGTGGAAAACAATGAAAATAAGACAAATTTGAACACGAGAATAAATACTAGTCAAATCGAGAGACGCAAGATGGTAGGATGTATGATCGATACGACGGAGAATCCGGATGGATGCGTTTACGATGCGTTGTAGTGGAAGAGTCAATTTAGGTAAGTTGGAAAATAGACTAAGACAATAATCAAGCCTTGAGCAAAAAAGAGAGAAGATATGAGAATCATACAAGAAGGGAAATCAATCTACGAATTTGACGGAGGTTGCGGATAATCAAGGTAGATGAGCGTACTTTATCTCTAACGAAAAGTTTCAGTGAAAGTCAGTTGTCGAAATGGAAGCCAAAGGAAACGAGATTGTCAACGATAGCAAGAATTGTAGAATTTAATGATACGAATGGAGGTTCTAAGCCGGGGCGTCGAGGAAGGATCCACATTATTTTGGATTTATTAGGATTCAGAGAAAGACGAAGGGAATAAAGATGATTGAAAATTGAGGCAAGACAGTTGGAAGCAGAAACACTAAGATCATGAATACGATAAGCAGGTGCGTGAGCATAGATGAGGATGTCATCAACATATTGCATAACATGAAAATTAAATGTATGAGAAATAGAAGACAAATCACCGAGAAGAAGAGATAAAAGTAAAGGGCCTAATACGGATCCTTGTGGAACACCGCAAGGTATGGAAGAAGGATGGGAAAAAGAAGAGTTAGAACAAACGCGAAAAGTATGGAAAAGAATCGAGTGATCGACGATGTCAAAAGCATACGAGAGATCAAAAGAAACTATGACACTACTAACAAGACGTTCAATTAGTTTAGAGAGGTTTGAGAGAAGTGAGCTAGGACGGTACGAGGATGGTAGTGAGAGGTCGAGAGATTGCTTTTTGAGGAGAGGACCAACAGTGGCGCATTTCCAGTAGGAAGGAAATGTGCGGCTACGGATAGACAAGTTGAACAACGCGGTTAGGAAGGATGAGATAGATGAGCAGATATTTTTAAGCAAGTGAGTAGGAATTGGGTTATAAGGAGATGTTTTATTAGATAATGACAGAAGAACGAAGAAAGTTCATCAGACGAAACGGGAAGAAGGTGAATATAGCTCTGGGATGAAAGTATTCAGAGATAATAGAGGATACAAGAGGCATATGAGTAGAAGAGAAAGTAAATTAGATAGCTTAGATTGTAGATAAGAATAAAATTCATCAGGATTTATTTTACAAGGGTCGATGATATTGAAAGAATCGAGTTTAAGTTTTTTCAATGATATTTAGAGTTGGAAGTGGACTCGAGTTGATTTCACCAAAAGAGAGTACATTTAGTACGCATAATAATGAGATGGGAACGGCGAAGAGAAAGATATGAAGCACGGAGATTTGGAGTGAGTGAGTTTCGAGAACGTTTAAGAAAACGATTAAACACACGAAAAGAATGACCGAATCGACGCTTGGAAAGACAACAGTCGGAATCGAACCAGGGAGCATGACACAAGCGCTTGTAACGTCGGGGTCGAATCGGCAGAATGTGATTGATGATCGACGTAAGTTCAGAATCAAACAGAATGCAGAGATCATCGGGAGAAAAATAGTTAAGTAAAAGCGAGAGTAAAGAATTGAGTAAAGCAGAATAGAGAATAGGGATATCGAGAAGTTTCCAAGGTCGACTTGGAGTAGCTAATGTTGGAGATTGCGAGGGAGAATGGGGACGAGTAAGAGTGACAAGGAAATGATCAGAAATCAGGATCAGTAATTGGCAAAGAGGTATAGTCAGTGAAGCAGTTAGGAACAGCAATGATGTCAAGACTACCACCGTGAATATGAGTGGGGATTGTTGAAAGTAATTTATAGTTAAAATCGAATAAAAGATTAGTTAGAGTGATAGAGTCAGAGTCAGCTGGATGATCAAGATGAATGTTAAAGTCACCCAGAACAAAAAACGGAGTCTAAGACAATGAACAATGATAAAGATCTGCAAGAACGTTTAAGAACATACGTGAGGAAGCAGCTGAAACTGGACGGTATACAATCACCCTATTTTCCTAGGGAAATGAGTTGATAATCTGCATATGATTTATTCGAACGAAGTGTAACGGATGCTAGCGTTTATTTTACGTAGAGACGTTGGGTGACGAGCAATAGCAACCATACTGCCATGGTTAGAATCATTAGATGTGGTAGAGACAATTGGACGAGCTGATTCAACGATAGAACAACTAGAGCAACATATACGGCGAATAGCAAGATCGTCAGAGTCAGTGTGTCAGGATTCGGTAATACAACGAATATCGATAGATAATTGATCGTAGATATCAAGGAGCAGATCAACTTTTGAAGAACGGAGCGAGTGTTGAAAAGACTAAGACAAGATGTATGCTCAAGAGCGAGATCGACTAGCAAAGAAGACAGGATGAGAGACGAGACGCCATCGGAATTTTTGCCTCGTGTGTACGACGTGAAAATTTCTGTTGATTTGACGTATTGATAAGAATGACTCGCCGTTTGTTTCTTGTTGATGTTTCTCAATGCGAGCTGAATTGAGTTGGGCAATATCAAAAGAAGACTGGTTAGGTAATATACGACAAGCATATTAAGTTGCCAGAAGTTTAAAACGTTGAGAGAGAGTACCGAGGATGCATGTGAACTATGTCTGAGACGATTTTTAGGAGTGGAGGTATGAGATTATTGGATTTAGTGGATTTGTTTAAACGGATTAAAGATACAGGAGCGATATTATTGAAGAGTGATGGATTATCATCATGAAGAATGGTTGCTAGGATAGACCTGAAAGCAGATACATCATAGAGTTGATATTGTGGATAAGCAGATTCGGGAAGCTTTAAGTTAGATATGATAATACAGCGATCGCGCGAAGTAAACGATTACGTGGATGTGGTGGACGAGCAGAGCTGCTAGGAGTAGAGGCAGAAGATCAAATAGAAGTGTGAATGAAAGGGGTGCTCGATGGAGAATAAATATAAGTTGAAGCTTGTGTGACAGAAGTGGAGTATTGAATCGGTTGATTCAATATGTTACTGGAGAAGATTTTGACGGAAGAATGTAAATTATTGAGAAGTGATACAGGGAGGTAGAGTATGAAGTACGTGTAGCGAAGAAATAAGTATGAGATATATTTAGATAGGGTGAGGAATAGTATAGAGGAAGTACGAGATGAACAGCTTTACCGTCTGCACTGCTAGGATGATGAAGATGAATTGAAATTTTATCATCAGTTGAACGAGTAGTGTAGTGTGTGTGAATGTGTAAGAATGAAATTATGCGATGCGAAGTCAGGTGTTGATGGGGGAAACGTCAAAAGCAGTATCAGTCTGAGTATTCGTATGTGAGACAGAAGTGGAGGAACATGATAGCTGTTAAAATTTTAGTGATGCACAAAAACCACATGTAAACAATTTACTTTGATACACTGAACGGTCAGATATTTTAGCTTGAACAAGGGTCCATACGTCACAATCTTTACAATCGCATCCGACTTCCAAACTCGTATAACGATTTTTGCATTCAGACGTGGAAGATCCGAGATCAGCAACGGGTATTTGAGATCTAGCTTTTCTATACATGATCTTTTATCGAGAGATTAAGCTCAATCCGCGAGCGTAGCGAGCGGAACTATTAGGAAGAATTTGGAACTGACAGGAAAAATCTGAAACTGACAGAAAATATCTGGAACTGACAAGAAAAATTGTGTATAAATCTCTCAAAGCAACGTTTCTTAAAGTCAACGGTGTTAATCACCGCATAGTCTCTAAATAATTGACAAATTCAACAAGCAAAATCCCTAATTGATTTTATTCACTTTTTGTTCAATTTTAATCACTTTTTTTGTGGTCATGTAAGCGTGCGCCGGCACGCATTTGCCACGTAAAAATAAACGTTATTTAACCATTATGAAACAATGAACATTTAATTGAAGATCATATATTTACCAACATCAGCAGAAAAGTGTAAGTCCTTAGTAGTCGTTGATACAAGTAAGTATGAAGATGAAGGTTTTCGGTTGCTATCGGACACTGAAGGTTAGTCAACTTATGACCCTTCTAAGAAGCAAGTACATACACTTAACAAATTATTACATTAACTTAAGAAGAGTGGAAATATATCTGAACAAGGCTAATGGAGAACATACGTAGTGGAGCGAATCCCGCATTCATGTATCTAGCAGCTAAGGTACATAAATAATCACATATATACAGATCAATTATTGCATAATATGGGACTTCTAATCATGTATTATCGAAAAGTATTAATACCTTCATCAAAGAAACTCTCGTAACTCCTACTTCTCTACCATCCGAGATGGTGCTGATTTTGCAAAAATGTTATTTGATGTAGATTTAACTTCCGAATATAGTATATGCAGCGTTAACATGGTTTCACTGTTTACTAACGTTACATAAGTCAGTTCCTTTAGTAAGGCGATTATACTCTGTTAGTCTGGCTGGAAAACGACGAACGTGTATAAACATTCGCTCGTGTGGAGTTGTTCCGGTGGCTGTACATAATAACGACCTTATGGAATGTAATGCATGGTCCAGGACGTCTTCCCAACGTACTAATGGCAGATATAAATCGCACAATCGTAGCTGTGTGGTTTGTCGCACAGTCCCATTCAGACGTTCAATTTGTCCATTTCCGCGAGGATTATAAACTGAACTATGACTCTCTACAACACCATATTTTTCAAGGAAATAATAGAATTCAATGGATGTAAATAACGCACCACGGTCGGAGTGTACAAATTGAGGGGGACCGAAAAGGTTGAAAATTGATTTCAAACACCTTATAACTGTGTCCGTAGACATGTCAGGACAGGCGAAACCGAAAAGATATCGGGAAAATTCGTACACACAAGAAAGGCGATAGAGGCGTCGTGTATTTTATGGAATTGAACCTTTGAAATCTATGGCTAGTCGCTCAAAAGGTGTCGACGCCTTAATTACGTGACTGTCAGATTTCTTCCGAAATCGCGGTTTTTGTCGAGCACATAAATGGCATTGGCCTACAACATTACGTACGTCCTCGACTGTATAAGAAAGATTTTTTTGACGTCCGAAGTGAGCAAGTATAGTTATTCCAGAGTGACATAATTGCTGATGTATTTCCTCAAGCTCTTTTTGACTTCCTGAAGCAGCAATAACAGTACAAACATTACGTGACAACGTATCAGCATTTTTGTTTAAATGTCCTGGTCGGTACCTGGTCGGATAATTCCAGCTTCCACCGCTCAATATTTTAGTTTTTTTATTTTATTTTATAGCGGTGCCGCTGATATAAAAATATACGATACTGAGCGTTGATCTGTAATTAGTGTAAATTTCTTTTCTATGAGATAGTGTCTCTAAATCGAAGAGCAAACAATAGCAGATGTTTCTTTTTCTAACTGAATATTGTCACGCCGATTTATCGTGCATTTTCGAAAAATATGCGATTGGCCTTGCGTTCTGATAAAGAACTGATCCGATTGAGTATTCTGAAGAATCAGTCTAAACCTTAAGGGTTCGTAAGAATCGATTGACACCAACGATGATTCGGTTATCTTTTCACGAAGTGCGACAAATGATCTTCCTGCGTTTGAAGAGATTGGGAATGTGTTAACCGTTATGAGATGTCGCAACTTTTGTGAGAAATTCTTGATCCACTTGGAATAATGAGAGAGCAAACCGACGACACGGCGCAGAGACTGTTTGTCTATTGGTAGTTTAAGATAACGCAAGCACTTTACTCGATCGGGATCTGGTTTAATTTGATTATTTTAGATATGATATCCAAGAACGCAAGTGTTGTCAGTTGCTGTAACAGTTTTCTCTGTATTAAGAGTTATGTTGTACTTACGATCTCGAGAAAATGTTCGAAATTTCGGTCGTGTTCAACTTTAGTTCGTTCGCAAATTATCACATCATCTAAGTACGCAAAAGTCCCTACCAAACTCTCTTCGGAGATTAGTGAATTCAAAACCCGTTTGAACAGTTATGACAAACGAAATTCTCCGAAATTCGTAAAAGGCTTCAGCTGCCTCAAAAGCCCTAGGTGGAATTTCATCTTCTCTCAAAGGTATTTGATGATACGATGAAGCGAGATGTACTGTACTATAGAATGAGTATTGACTGACTTGATCGATTATGTCATCGATTCTCGGAATTGTATATGCATCTAGGCATGTATACTAACTGACTGTACGCGAATAGTCGATAACTAATCTCAATTTCTTTTGATTTTTCACAATTAGCACTTGTGCGTGCCAAGGTGATTTACTTCGCCGAATGATTCCGTCTGTTAATAATCGATTTATATCGGATTTCGTAAATCGGATTTCCGGTAAAGTAAAACGTCTCGATTTTGTCGCAATGGACTTCTAATACCTTGCATTGTCTGAAAATAGACGAGGTGGCGGTACTCGCATAATTGTATTTGAATTTAGTGAGACTGATATTGAATGATATTGTTACTGACCGATGTAGTTGCAGAAAATTTTGTCCAAGTATGCATTATGTGCATAAATTGTCAAGAACACCGAATTCAAGATTGTTGTAGCATCGACCCATATTTGGCATACCAATGCAAAGCGTTCCTCGCGTTGAACCAAGCTTTTTAGAACTCACTGGTGTCACAATCATCTTCTTGCCAGCGTCATACCTTAGGTTAAGACTACGCGCGACATCTGAACGAATAAAATTGTTTGTGCTCCCTTTATCAATCATTGCAAATACCCGTCCCTTTGCAATTGAGACAACAATAACGGTTCTGGGATCGCATGTGAATGATGAAGATATATCAATAGACGAAATGGTGGATACACTTTTCAAAGTGCTGTCCGAAATAGACGAGCAAAATTCCCGAGTTTACCGCATTTTATGCAAGTAACAGTTCTTGCTGGGCACTGTGTTCGTTCATGTTTTGTCGTTCGTCCACAGAAATAGTATGTATATTTCTTGGTTGGCTTTATGGTAGTAGCGGCATCATATAGATTTTGATTCTCAAAACTGACTCGTGCTTGTTCGGTACCCTCAGTATCACTCGAATGATCGGATAGCGATGTAGCAGCAATCTATTGACCTTGCAGAGGATCCTGACACATTTCAGCAGCACGAAATTGAGCTTGTTCAACTGCTTTGGCTTGATCACAAGCTTGTGGCAGAGAGAATGTATTGTTTTCAAGCACGCGTTCTCGAATTTTGTTGCAACGAAGACCCGCTATGAGAGCATTTAGCACAGCCTGGTCTCGATGTTCGTCGACAGTCACGTCGTCAAACTTGCATTTGGATGCAATCAATTTCAATACGAGTTCGTGAAAATAGTATGTAACGTGTATATACAATACTGACAAGCTTGTTAAACATTTTTTTGAGAATCTGTATCGCAGTTGTAGCAATCTGCATTCTTTATGGCTTTGTATATAGCTGGTGGAACAAAGTTACGAAGGATTGTAAACTTTTGTGAATTCGGAAGCATGTATATACTGAAGAAATTCCTCGAAGGTGTCTAGCCATTGACGCCAAATATCTATAGAATCAAGATCGTTTGATTTTACAATAAGCTTTAGTGGCTGTAGATAGTGGGCTAAACAATCGCTGGCTTGATTACCGCTCTGGTCAGAATCCATCAAGAAATTTCAGCCAAATATATTGAAACAAAGAGCTAAACAGGTAGTTTTATTTGGCTGAATCTAAAAAGGAACATATCAGTAGTAACATGAAAATAAGTAGTTGAATCATTAGTTCAATCATTAGTTTTTTAGAGAACAAACCGACGACACGGCGCAGAGACTGTTTGTCTGTATATTGGTAGCTTAAGAAAACAATGTAAAAGTTTTAACTTTAACCACACTAACATAATCGGGAATACTCGTTAGCAGCCCGTAAAAACTTAGGTGACAAATCTAAAACCGAGAAAACCTTTTCTCAAAAAATTGTTTATATTATCATCCTTAATCCTTGATTCGTTAAATGCTATTTATTATCAAGAAATAGCCATTATTCTTAATAAATTTAAAAAGCACGATATTTTTATTGAATTTATGAATTCATTCCTTAAGGTACCTTTGATTTAACCATGCACTTTTTGGTCTTCGTTGGAAAATGAAATTTTTATCAAGAAATTTTCTCTGGGTATAGGATGTAGCAATTTGATTTTGTTTTTAACATTATTCATGGTCAACTGAATCTAGTTTAATTTACCTTGTGTATGAGAGTCCATCGAGGACGTTTCCCCTTCGATCTTTGTAACTTTTATTTCACTATAATTAGGATCATGTGTGGAAGATGATGATATCCTCTTCAGTTTCGTATAGTTACTTGCTGTTTTCACCAGATATATGTGGCTTTCACTATGCGAAACTTATTATAAACAAAATCCTCAACTGCTGAACTCTGTTATTTATGACAATGGTATAGTTGATGTGTTCGCTTTAGAAACCATTTACAACGATAGGTGCTCTACAAACGATTTTTTTATTCCGCTTTATTGACTGAAAAATTTGTTCCGTAAATTTTCGCTGATTAATTGTTTTTGTTTTGTTTGTTTTTATATATTTTTATATTTTTTGATTGTAAATAAAGATTTTGTGAACAAAACAACCACTAACTATCTAGAAAAGATAATAGCAAAACAGAGATCAAGGAACGTATTTCTTTTTTTTTCACTTTGTTCGTATTAGGACTTTATTTTACTTCAATCTTCTACTTATTCTTCAAGCCTTACGGACTCAGGTTCATAGAGATCTGAGCCCCCCCCCGATCACTCCAGCCCGCTGCTTTCCGACTGAAATATTCGGAGTCTCTCATTCCTCTAAGAGTCCACTCGAGGTGGACTATGGTCGGTAATCTCGAGATGAGGAGCTTGAGAAACCTCAGTCTTTGCTCTGGTAGACGTCATCTTGAAGTACGACTAATCCCGAGATCGCCCAACTACCCCCAGAGGCGCAATTAGGTTTTCCCATTTAATGAGAGATGCTAAGCCCCCTTTCAGAGCCCACCTAGCTCTCTTTAGGATACGTTTAAGTCTATCCAGGTTAGCTTTCGCCGACCAATTTATCGTAACGGTGAACCCCAGATATTTTAATCGACTCGTGAAGGTGGGGAGTGGTTGAGGCTGCAAAATAGAGGTAAGTGCAGAGAGTGCTAGAATCTTAAGCTTCTTTTTGGTGGCATAGATGCCATTAAATACTACAACCTGCGATTTGTTGGATTTTAAGATTGGATGATGGTAAATGATCTTTTAATCTTAAAGATGCCATTAAGACTACCACCTGCAATTTATTGGAGTTTAAAATAAGATTGGATAAGGGTAAATGATCTTTTAATCTTAAAAAGAAACGAATGATGTCCGAAACTACATCTTTGCAAATTGCGTCTAGAAAACAGGGATGTGGTATCATCAGCGTATACCTCGAGATGTTGATGCCGTTTAAAAGTCTTGAAAATAGCAATAGAGCTAGCAAGATAAATGATAGGAAAGAAGGGGGACCTTGAGGCACACCTGTAATAGGGTAGAACTGACGTTCTACCCTAGCTGCATTTGACCGCATTTCTATTCCCTTTGTTATATCTTCTCTTAGGTCCCTCGGGTTGCCTGCGAGAATTGTTAGCAGGGTCCAGATAGTGCTGTACACCAAGCGGTTCTTTAATGAAGATGACCTTAATGCTTGTCAGTTCTACCCTATTACAGGTGTGCCGCAAGGGTCCCCACTTTATCCTATATTATATCTTACTGCTTCTATCATACTTTTTAAGACATTTAAACCCGAACAACATCTAGTGATATATGCTTATTATACCACAGCCCTGTTTTCTGGACGCAGGTGCATAGATGTAGTCTCGGACATCAGCCGCTTCTTTTCAAGATTAAAAGATCAATTATCAAAGTCCAAACTTATTTCCAACTCCTATCAGCCCTCTCTTCCATATTGAGCAATCAACATCTTCCCTCATTTACACATTGAGTAAAATACATGGGGTGTACCATTACGGTTAAATGGTCGACCGGACCAGACTTGATTAAATTCAAAGGTGTAATGAAAAAAGCTAGATGGGCCTTGAAACGGGCCAAGCATCTGTTATTAAGTGAGACAGCTCAGGTACAGCTCTGGAGTATCTGAGCATTCTCGGGATTCGTCTTCTTTTCTACAGGAGTTTCCCCTTAGCAAAGGCTAAGGTTTCTTAAGCTCCTCACCTTGCGATTACCCACCATTGTTCGCCTCGACTGGACACTCAGGTGTGAGAGCCCTCGAGTGGTTCAGACGTTAGGTAGCGTAATGGTGTTATTACTGATCCTATTTGCCCGTTATTATAAGAAAACAACTCAGCTAAAATCGTATGTTATTACCGTCTTTTTCTACTATGACATTTTTATTTATGCATATATTACATATTTTAATCATGTTTTGTTCTGTTATTAGGAAAATCTTTATTATTATTGATGTTCAATCACACGGGAAATGTCATAGATACTTGCGATTTTCTCACAGAGCGGTAAACCAATGGAACCGATTGCCGAATTCGATCGTGTCTATGACACAGTACAAATCATTTGAGAATGCGCTGAGCATGTAGATAAAAAGAGAAGATTCTTTGCAGGAAATATATAACTATGTGACAATTTATTATTGCTAAACTACTTTTTTTCTTTCTTTCTTTTCTTTCTTTTTTTCCTTTTCTTAATATTGTGATCAAACAAAATGACTCTTATGTGTCAAAGTCTTGTAATAAATAATTGTAATAAAAGAGAGCTTTCCAAGATAAGCTTTATCAAAATCAATCTAAAACAACACAATACAGATTAGTTAATAGAAAATCATATATCAATAATATTTTTATTTTTATTTTTTAAATTATTATTAATTAATAATAAAAAGAGTTTGAAAACTCTTTTTATTAAAAAGAGTTTAATACCTTAAAAAAGTTTGATATCTAATAAACATACAATCGTCCGGCTTTCAGATCGTCCAGCTTTCAGATCAGATAAATATAAAAAAATTTAACGAGAAATATTCTCGATCAGTAACTATTATTAATACAAAAAAAATATTGGTTAAAAAATTCTCACAATTAAAGCTACTTATACAATTAATATATACACATTAAATGCCTAAAGGACGTCCTGACAATGTATTGAAATGCTGCAATTGCAATGGATATCAACCTTAAATAAGTTTGAGATCTAAAATACATACAATCAATTCAGTTCCAGATCAATCCAGTTCCAGATCAATCCAATTCCAGATCAATCCAGTTCCGGATCCATCCAGTTCCAGATCAATCCAGCAAATTTAACAGTTTTAACACACAAGGAAGTCGATGGGAGGACGTAAGAAGACAGTTATGACCGACACCAACTGTGTTCCACTACAAGTACAGTGCTCGACAAACCACTGCAGCGTCTGGACTACAATCGCTTGCGACAGCAGTAAGTCTAAAGAAGACTTCCTATGCTGCTTTTGTGCCAACAAACTCATACGCGACCTCGCCCATAAGAACATATCAACCTCCAACGTGTCCAATCAAACCATCTTAGTCGTTTCTGATATTCATTGTCAACCCACTGATCCTGTCATCGCATGCACTTCTAATCCCATGTATTCACTTCCCGACACCCCTGTATCTTCCTTCTGTCTCGTTTCTCAATAACCTACATCCCTCAATCAAAATCACCTCCACCAACCTCCACAATCCTTCCACTCATAACCTTTCCTCACATTGCTCACCACCCTCTCTATTATCCAAATCCTCTTTGTCTTCCGCTGTTAAACCTACTCCCTTGATATCCTCAACTCCCAGCTCTCCTATCGTGATTTCACCTACTCACGTTACTCGTCCTCCTTTACGTCATCGCTTTACTTCTCGCGATCGTTGCGTCCTCGTCACAAATATCACTCCTTTCACCTCTTTATCTCCACAAGCACGTCTCGACCACGATGTTTCCGCATTCAGATCCAATCTTTCGTTTCTTGTTCCCGAGGATAAACAATCATTTTTCAACAACATCTCTCCTGTCGCATTCATCCGCCTAAATAAATCTTCTCAATCTAATCCTTCCCAGCCCCCTCTCCTAAAAATTGTTTTCAAGCATTGCTCTCACGCGTCTTCTGTCCTCTCCTAACGATTCAAACTCATGTCCTCTTCAGTAACTCGCATTTTCCCCGATCGCACCCCATCCGAAATCACTCAACTCTCATATGCCCGAATCGAAAAACGCCGTCGCGAGGAAAACGGCGAAACATCTCTAACCATCCGAAACATCGACGGAAATTTTCAAGTTGTCCACACCCCCCAAAAATTTGATGGCGCTCCATCTCCCCTATGTGTCTTCTCCACTAGCCCCTATCATCACCACACAAGGTTTCCGCCTCGGCCTCCTCAACACTAGATCTATTCTCAATAAATCCGATCTTATCCTCAACCTATTCACCAAGCAATCCATCGATCTCTTCTGCCTCACCGAATCCTGGCACTCAGATTCCGACGACTTTTCCATTCGCCGTCTGCTCGCTGCCGGTTGCTCCCAAGTCGAATCCCCCCAGTTCATACCCTTCTAAATTCTCTAATCATGGCGGCATCGTCGCATTCGCGCTTCACCCCGCGTCTCTTCGCAAAATCAATCCCCCTTTCAATCCTTGCTCTTGTGAATTGCTCACTTGTCCTTCTTCTACCCGATCACTCTAGATCTCGCCATTTTATACCGTCCTGGTTCATCAGCTCCTACATCCTTATTTGTTACCTAACTCGCTGACGTTCTGTCTCACTGTTCTCTGTCCTCAATCCCTTCAATCGTTCTTGGCGACTTCAACATCCGCCTAGACCGCCCCTCTTTCACGGATTTTATCTGGTTCATCAACATTCTATCCAAACTACAATTACAAACTAATCTCCACAGCCCCCACACATATCCTTGGTGGGGCACTCGACATCATCGCTGTCCCCGATAATTTTGCTGCCTACACCTTACTGTCCATCTCTGATCCTGGTCTATCCGATCACTTTCTCGTCACCCTTGATCTCACTCACAACCACACCCCTCATCACACACCTACAATCCTACGTCGCCCTTGGAGAAATATTGGCCTCTCCCTTCTTCGCTCTGCCTTTCTCAAATCGTCTATACCCTATCCCACAATAACATATTTATCTCTTCACAATCTCAAGATTTTTTTAACGTGACAAATGCGTGCTAGCGCACGCTTACATGACCACAACAAAACAAAAATGTAACTCATGTGTCGAGAAGGTGTGAACGGGGGAGGTGTTTGAATGTGATAAAGGAGGGAGCGCGGCGGACGTCGAGAGGGAGTTGATTCCAGGCGAGTGGGGCGGCGACGAGGAAGGATCAGAGACAGTAGTTGTTGAAGTGTAGTAAGAGGGACTGACAGGAACGCAGCGATATCGAGGTGGTGCGAGTTTCATCTAAGAAAGGGAGGTTGATGAACAATGGGGAGCTGACAGCGATGAGATGAAAAGTTACTAGGAGAAGGCGGAGTTTGATGCGGATGTGGATGGTGGGCCAGAAGAGTTGGGTAAATATGTGGATGTGTGTCTGAAGCGACTGAGATGAAAGAGCACTTGAACGGCGGTGTTGATTATTCGTTGTAGGGGTAGGATGATGGATTTTGGAGAATTGGTGAAAAGGCTAAGGCAGTAATCGATTTTAGGGAAAAGAAGCGATGAAAGAAGAGAAATACAAGAACGGAAGTCGATAAGCGGGCGGATACGACGAATTTCACGAAGAATTAAGTTAGACGAGCGGACCTAGTCACAGACGAAGGGTTTAAGGGAAAAGTGATCATCGAAATGGAAGCCTAAGAAAGTGAGATTGTGGACTACAGGGATGATCGATGAGGCAAAATATACAGTGGGAGGAGATATGTTTGGTTTACGGGGGAGGATCCACATTATTTTGTACTTGTCTTGGTTTAGAACGAGACGGAGACTGGAGAGACGTTTGTAGATAGAATAAAGACAGTTGGAGTCAGAAATGCCGATATCGTGTATGCGATGTTCGGGTGCATGAGCATAGATGATGATGTCATCGGCGTATTGCATGACGTTAAAAGAGTAAGGTTTGATAAACGGTGAGAGATCGCCAAGCAGAAGAGAGAAAAGCAGGGGACCTAGGACTGAACCTTGTCGGACCCCGCAAAAGATAGGGATGGGAGGGGAGGGTGATGAATTAGTACAGACGCGAAAAGAACGGTCGGATAGATATGAGACAAACCATACTACGGAGAAGGAAGAAAATCCGTAATCATAACGACGGTGAGAAAGGAGGACGGAGTGGTCGACAATGTTAAATGCGGAGGAGAGGTCGAGGGAGATGAGAACACTATATAGAGCCTTGTTTCGAGAAATGAGTAAGTCGTTGTAAACTTTCATGCAGGCGATTTCTGTGGAGTGATTAGAGCGGAAGGCATGAATCGAGACTCTTGGAGGAGTTAGATGGAGCGTGGGCATTAAAAACGCAGATATCTATGAGAGTACGCTCTGTTCTGTCTCTTAAAAGGTATGAACATGAGATATCTAATCTTGCTTCAGGATCAGTTGTAGTTGTGCGATTGCGAAATTTGACACTTTCACTGATTGGACTCAGATTAGGCTCAATTTGGACGTTGTGACACACATCTGTTAACTTTACTGCGAGGAAATCCCGAATTACTTCGTGTCTTATTGAAGGCAATCCGCCAACTGGACACGAGAATGCATGGGAGATAGAGTTTGCCTCACCACACTGGCATGTTCCGGGAGCATCTGTTGGAAGTGTACCATCCATACCTTGCTAAAATTGAGTCACGAAAAGCAGTGCTGCTTATTCTCGTTTGTGTATTTTGCGTTGGAAATACGGTCAACCAAGCGGATGATCCGTTTACTGATGCGTGCTCGATGGAACTTTTTAGGACCGGATCAAGGGTTTGCATTAGGCGATATCGCTCGTGCTGTTCTTTAGATATTCGATTTTTTGAATCTCTTTATAAACGGTTAATTGCCTAAGATTGACGTCAATATCTGTGAGACCATCTGTGTAATGCTTACATAATCTACGGGAGGCTTCATATTTACCGTCTAAGTAAGTACTTGGATATTTGATAGCAATACCACCGTTTAGTACACTTAGACTGTAAATTTGCCATAAAATATCGTCACTAGCTGGATCGGATCCAATTAAACATTTTAGCATTGACCTGATTGACGAAACCAGTGGAAGAAGCCAATCAGCGTCGCAAACACAAGATCTCTGGAGATTATTCCACTTGTGCTAAATAGATCTGGTTAACACTGCATATGCAATATGAAGATCAGTGTGTCTAACTTCAGTAAGACGAGCGATGGTGTTGATCATTAATTTAGTGGTTTTGTGAACAAAATCTTTCACGAACGTTTCGTTACCGATAGGAGATCCTAATACTGATAACCCTCTATCGTTAATTGGGACCTGAATATCTTCAAATTGATTTAAAAGCGACGCTGCGTTAATCCCGTTTGTATAGACGTTATTTTTTTACGTTTATGTAAAATCCGTATTCCGGACCAATTTGTTGGAGCAATTCGAATGCCATATTTACTTCAGAAAGGCTTCCGACGAAGTTGCCGTCGTCAGCATACCAGTATTGATGAATTCTTGGGAACTTTTCTTTGATACGAAGTAATAATGGTAGCGTGGTCGATGCAACAGCAGCCATTGCGAAGACATCTCCCTGATATGTTATATTACCCACATATTACCCACACTTGTAATTAATTTGGAAAATACCAAATCTAGACAAGATTCCTGGTTTTGCCCGAATCTGGTGGGCGAATGCACATGTTGCTCTAACATGAGATCATTTGTAAGAAAATTCCACAAATCCACATCTGACTTGGAAGAAATACTATCCAAAACGTAATCCCGATGTGACCAGCTGAGGGTATATTAAAATCGCCAACTAGTAGATATTCTTCAAGCTCAGAACAGTGACTAATTAGTGTAGAGAATTCATGACTCAATACGGATGATTGCGGCGACCTGTAGCACACGGCAATACCTAAGGGACCTCCGAAGTGTGAAACAATGACTGAGAGAAACTCACACGTGCCCAGTTCATTTTTAAAATTACGAGTGGAAGTAATGTTTAAGGATGTCGTAATATATAGCGCAACACCTCCACCCTTCCGAGACTCTCTATCAGCTCTCACCAAATTATATCCCATAATAGCAATTAAACCATCGGGGATATCACGATGCAGTCATGTTTCAGTGAAAGCCATGATCGCTGGTTTATTTAAGATGACCCATGCCTTAAGTTCATCAAATTTTGGTAAAATACTCCTTAAATTAGTATAGGCGACACTAATACCAGAAGCAGATGGTAATTGAGTAGTAATGTTGGATGTGATATCAATGCGCGCTAGATTTTCTAATTGTAAAATGGAATCCCTCGAAGAACTCTCCAAACTCACCAACGCACGAATGGTCGCCGACGAACTACTCGAAAATTTCTTATCATTAGATCACTCTCTCCATTCGATCTTATAAATGCTACATTAGCACGAGCATTATTAAGCAACAATCTTTCCTCAACCGAGAGATCTTTAAAAATTTTTGTCGTCTTACCTTTCAAGCGATAACCTCTAGCTAAAACTGCTCTTGTATTATCTGCAGAATCAAATACTACTTTAAGTAATCGTGGTTTGTGTTGTGCTTTTTTACCAAGACGAAATAAGCTTTTGACATTGAGACTACGCGCAATATCCTCTTCACCCTGAACGAATATATCCGAAAAGACCTTACGAATAGAAACTACGTCATCATCCACACGGGTCTGAACGTTGTCTGCAGAAGATTCAGTGATGTTAGCAAAAATTACGCAATTATTTCTGTTTCTAGCACGATTCCTAATATTGATAATTTCAACAAATGTCTTATCTGTCAAATCCTTGGATTTCAGTTCATTTTCATTTCCGACTGCCACATCATTGCACACTTTATTATCGTCTCTAGTCTGCATTCTACTTAAAGGCTGCTTCAATACATTATTTGGTCGAACAGGAGTAGAAATCAATATATTGTGGTTCTTAGGACTGTGTTCCGCGAATATGTCAGATAAAGGTGAAGGCCATTTAGGAATATTCTCAGGTGTAACTTTATCCTTGTCGTTTGCCGTCACAGTGCTGTCATTGATATTTCTTCTTTGTTTATACACCGTCCGTGAATGTTTATGCCCTCGTGTCCAAATGCGAGTCGAACTTGAAGCATCTATTACGTCTGGTTCCTTATTTGAATTGACGTGTAACGACATCAGCGTAGTGATTTTGCTCTGGCATTTGCTAGATTCTTTGTCAATAATTTGTTTTTGAAACTTGGGTGTCTTTAAGTTAAAATAAGCATTGTCCTTTGCTGATGTCAATGAACTACTAAATACGATTGACGCAGTACAAAAACCACATATGAATGTGGTTTTGTACTAATGATTTCAATTTTAGATCTTTTAAATGTAACAGAAAAAATTGTATAGTTTGTGATGTAGCTCAAAATTGCACTAGCTAAAATTGTCTTGATTGTTAAATACTTACATACTTACAAGTTTGAGAGATTAATATACACAAGATTAATATACACACGAAACAAACTTTACAAGCAAAACATAATCAGCTTCGAACCAACGGCTTACAATTAATTAATACAAAACCGAGCTTGGGATAACATGCAAGCGAATACGGCTAGTTGCGCAGTCTGTGGCGGATCGTTTCGCCTTAACGCATCAGGTCATCTTCGGGTACACGGACCTGTGAACTTGCGCTGCTCAGGATCAGGACATCTACCGACAGCCAGCTCTCACAACGTTATCGCATCAACTGACACAATACCTGAGTTTTTAGAAGCTAACGAGAACACCTCGAAGACATCGTTTCAGTTTGAAAAGATAGACAGTTCCTGCTGCGAAAATCAAAAGAGATCCTTCGAGCTTCTTCATAGGGTTTGGATGGAACCAGTTAACACGATCAAGCACATTCCTTGGAATCTCCGCCGCCGAGTTGCCAATGTTTTTTCCTCTTTAATTCTAGAGGCATTGTGCTCAAATTCATCCAACGATTGGGAGCGTTTGCTGTGCTTTCCGAAGCTATGCCTACAGACTTCCTCAGATCGGCACCATGCCGGAGACAACACTAGATCTAATATCAACGCGCTTATAGACAAATTCGAAAATGGAAGAGAGCGTGATTGCCTTTCCTCTTCGGGGCTTCGATCATCCAGGAAATTCAGAGGAACTAATGATAAGAAAAATGAATTTATGGAAGTCATCGAATTGGCGAGAAATGGCAATTTCGGAAAAGCGATGCGCCGCCTTACGTCGAATAGTGCATGCGAATTTTCAGAATCTTTACGCGGTAAACTGACAGAGCTACACCCCTTACATGATGTTCTCCAAAGTCCTGGACAGCCATCTTTGAATACCCCCTTGTCGGTTGACTCAGACATAGTTGAGGCCGCAGTATCATCATTCCCACCCTCTTCCTCTCCTGGCTGTTTAGGTTTGAGGGCAGAACATATTCGAGATATGCTGTCGGTAGATCACGGGGTTTTGCTTCAACGCCTAACATCACTAGTCAACAACATGATCGCTGGTACTCTCCCGAACGACCTCGTGCCCTTTGTCGCCGGTGCTAATCTCATGGCATTGAACAAACCAGATGGAGGGATCCGCCCCATTGCCATTGGGGAGACATTACGTCGTCTTTGCGCTAAGTGTATTTGCTCCAAACTTCGACAGCGATTTGCCGAATCCCTCCATCCGCACCAGCTCGGTGTAGCGACGCCAAACGGAATGGAACAGATAGTACATCAAGCACGTCGGCTACAACAACTTCATGATCAAAATGTTAATTGGGTTTGGGCTAAAATCGACTTGGCTAATGCTTTTAACACGCTGAACCGGGATTCCTTCGTCAACGCGATCGATAAGAATTTTCCAGAAATTAGTCGTTGGACATCATGGTGCTACGGCACTACCTCAAGCCTTCGGTTCGGTAGCCTGAAACCTCTTCAGTCTCGAAGAGGGGTACAACAAGGAGATCCTCTTGGTCCAGTTCTATTTTGCCTGGCGATTGATCCGATTGTGGTCCAGATATCGGAGATTGAAGGTGTCAGCTTAAATAGGTGGTACCTCGACGACGGAATAATCGGCGGTACTCCTATTGCGGTGGGCGAGGCTCTGGCTCGTCTTGCTGCTAATTTTCCTGCGATTGGACTGTCTATTAACTGGAAAAAAACCGAAGTAATTGGTAGGGAAGACAAGGTCGACTTGATAAAGAACAGATGCCCATGGATCACATTGGTCAACACCACAAAAAACTTTACAATTCTTGGAAGTCCCATCGGGTCTAAGGAACATTGTTCGGGATACCTTGTCGATGTTGTTCTACCATCCCTGCGTCAAACTCTGGACTCGCTCGAAAATCTCCCTGACCCACAAGTTGCTTTCATCCTGCTTCGTAGCTGCGCATCCGCTCCACGGGTAAACCATTTAATGCGCACTATAGACCCCGCCTTCGCCGAAGAGTTTTTCCGTTTGTTCGACCGCTTGATATTGAAGTGTTTTAGCAATATCACTTCTATTCAACCCGATAAGTGGGCGTGGATGCAAGCTTGCTTACCGCTGAAGATGGGAGGACTGGACCTTCGAAGCTGCTTCCAACACTCTCAGGCAGCCTTCCTGTCTAGTGTAGACACTGTCGCTAGCCAATTAAATCTTGACCCTTTAACTTTCCCTGGGTACGAATTCGTTAAATCTATTATTCCGCAACATGTAGGCAATCCGCAAACAAATCAACGAGGATTATCTTGTCACATTGACGAAGTGTCGCGCAGCAGGCTATTGGAGAATGCCGATCGCTTCAATACTGCCCGATTATTGGCAGTTTCATGCCCACACGCGTGTGCTTGGTTACAGGCCGTCCCTAGCAAAGCCACACATATGAACTTGGCACCAAATGAATTCGTTGTGCTACTACGTCTTTGGTTAGGGTTGTCTCTCTGGAACAGTGATTATCGATGCAGACGCTGCCTTAGGATGGCAGACAAATTCGGCTTCCACGCCTTAACATGTCAGTTTGGAGGCCACCCTGGAATTCGACATGATAGCTTGAGGGATACAGTCTTTCAAGCAGCGGTTTCTGCTGGATTGAGGGTGGCAAAGGAGGTACCCAACCTTATTCGTGGTTTGCGAGAGAGACCGGCGGACATTCTATTTTATAAGGACCCTCCTTTAGCAGTTGATTTTGCCGTAACTAACCCTCAACAAAATGCTTATATTTCCATGGCTTCTGAGATCCCTGGCTATGCCGCAAGCAAGTATGCCACCTGTGTCAAGGAAAGGAAATATAAACGCAAATTAGAGGAGAATGGATACAGTTTTACGGCAGCAGTTGTTGAAACTTACGGAGGATGGAACCCCCAAGGGGAAAAGCTAATTCGTTTCATTGCTCGTTCTATGTCATGTAGAAACGGTACCCCGTATTGTAGCACAGCGGGTCAGTTATTTCAGCGCTTGTCCGTCGCACTGATGAGAGGAAATGCTAAAGCGATCCTCAAAAGTCTTGACGAGATGGGCCAACCCTTACTAGAGAAAAGTCTTGGATTTTGTGACGACCCATCTCCGCGACTCTTTTCTTTGAGCAACCTTGCACAGCCCGAGGCCCAGTCAGTTGAGATAGTTCATGACTCCAATATTCGGTCAGCTTCCGTCGTCAAAGGCGACCATTCTGAGGTTGACATGCCTGTCCTGCAACTCATGTCTCCACGACGACCTTCGGCATATCACTCAACATCTAAACAATCAAATAATGCTTCTTTGTCACTTCAGCAATCACCAACAATTAAGGAGGGGTTGATATCGCTTCAACCGAATATTGATCAACATACCTATGGAACTGCAACATTATCCAGATTAACACTTGCACCATTTTTGAACCTTCCATTTGGAAATTCAAATTGTACTGAAATACAACAAAATATTTTTGGCACTATTCAGACAAATCCACATGCAGTTCAAAACCTTCTAAGTAATAATTTGGCTCAAAGACTTATGAGTAATCCTGCATTGCTTAGTTCAATTAAGCTTAACAATCCACAAATGCAAAGAGTGAGGGAGCAGAACCACGTGGTTTCACAATTCGTTAACAATCCGGATTTAATGTGTCAAACAATGGAAATGATTCGTATTCCTACAACTATACAGGAAATTACGAGAAACCATGACAGAGCCCTGATTAACCTTGAGAGATTACCGAGCGGATATAAAGTTCGACAGAGAATTTATCGCGATTTTCAAGAACCAATGCTTAATGTGGCACATGAGCAGTTTGGCGATAACCCTCTGAATACTTATTCTAGTTCATCTGGTACAGCTAACACTAGTCAAGTAGGAACTGAAAATACAAACCTCCTGCCAAACCCGGTGGCATCTCAGAATACTACATTTCAAATCGATTCGTCTAGTTCATATGTATCTAATTCAAACCGTTTAGAGTCGCCTTTGCAATCTACGTCAAGCGAAAACACTAATCGGTATTCTACGATGAACCCTCAACAATTATTAGTAGTCGATGCTGAAAATCCTCTCATGTTATTCGACATGTTGCGGGCATCCAGTTTTAACCCAAATATGAATAATTCTCTTTGCGATCCTGGTATTCTACTTAATCTGCTTAAGATTCTTCTTAATCTGCTGCGTACATATGAATTTATACAGGACGAAGGACAAAGAGAACAAGTACATCGTGTAATTCATGAGTTTATGAGTCAGTGGCCAATACCTGAAATTTGTGCTCTATGCACAAATACTCGAGCATTGAGGACGATTGTACAAATTCTAAAGAATCTAATTCGTCTTAGGGACACATCCCCACAAGTATATTCACAGTTGATATCTTCAAATATAAGCGGTCTAGTCGATAATCAAATGAATAGTCAACCTACTTCATCTGATGTGGATTCTTTTCGATCACCAAGCAATAGACAAACAGCTTATGCAACAACAGTATTTCAAAATTTACAATACTCAAATCAAGATTATACTGCTTCGTTGTTTCAACCATTAGATCGTCTTCATCTCCAGCAACATCAGCCGACAAATCAACAACCAAACCAAACTCAAGAACATCTTTATGCATCCGAACTTGTACAAATGCAGACATTGGGATTCCATAGCCGTGATACTAATCTGGAAGAGCTTGCTGCATCTATGGGGGACGCAAAAATGGCTGTGGAACGTAATGAAGATTTTGATTGATTGACTATATTTAAAAATTATTCTTTCTTTTATAATGGAAATATTCTTTATAATTGTTTGTTTGTGATGTTATAAATAATAACAATTGTATCGTAAGTAATACGACAAACAAATGTTTTTCATTAAATATTAATAATAATTGTAACTGCAATACCGCAGGTGTAGTGTATCTTATACAATGTACATGTGGATTGCAATATATAGGAAAAACATATCAAATGTTAAAAACTAGGTTTAGGCAACACATATATAATATACAGCATAATAGTCAAACTATATTTCATAAACATATGAGATTAATAGGACATGATATTAAAAACTGTAAATTATTTATTTTAGAACATATTATCGAAGAAAACATTTAAATATTAAATCAAAAACTATTAGAAAAAGAAGATTTTTGGATTAAAACGCTTAATTCCATGTACCCATTAGGATTGAATGACGTGATACAAGGAATTGGCAGAAGTAGTATAATACATAATAAACAACTCTATTATAATAATCCGGTTAAACGCAAACCAAGAAGTCATGGTGATAAAAGGAATAAGAAAAATATAGTTAAAAATATTAAAAAAGATATGTATATAAATGAACAATTAGAAATATTAAAACAACTTTTTAGTGATAATAAGCTAAAAGATCTTTATGTAAATATAAGAAGGTTTTCTAAAGATATCATATGTTCAATAAATCAAAAATTAATTAACGTTTATGATAGGCTAAGTTGTATAATAGACAGTTATTGTAATACAAAATACTATAATCGTACAATAAATGTTAATAATAACAATAGAAAATATACATTAACCATAAACTTCATTAATAAATGTATAGATAACATAAATATAGCCGGACTTTTAAATAATTCTAAAAGTAAAGAAATAATAGGGTCAGATTTAAGTAAATATATTCCTAAAATAAGGTATAATCTCCTACCACCATTAGGACGAAAAATTTGTAATTATAATAAAGAATTAAAATCAATATGTAACGATAATATTAGAAACATAATGGAAACAGAATGCAATTGTAAAAGTCTTAGTTTTGATAAAATAAATAAACATATATGTACCCATAATCTAGAATTAATTGAAAATTGTGAATTAAGAAAGCTGCTATCAAAAGGGTATAAATATAGATTAAATAATAACAACGACAAAAATAAAATTTACAATTCGTTATATAATAACTTAAATGATTACTTTAGTAAGCTGATTAATAGTGAAAGCTCGAATATATCTAAGATAAAAATTTGGAAAGATTATATATTTGATAAAATTAAAAATAAAATGAAAATAACAAACAATTATAAAAGGAAAGATAAAATTAATAAAGATATGTATAAAGAACTTACTAAATTAAAGGATAACTATATAATAACAACTATTGATAAAGCTAGTAATAACTTTGTCTTCATATGCAAAAAGCTTTATTATGATATACTAATGAAAGAGGTTAATTCTAATGATTTAAATGTAAATCCAGCATATGAACGTAGTGATTTAAATTTAGAAACAATTATTACAAGTTATTGTTCTATAATGGATAAGAAAGGGTATAAAAATTGAATCAGATAATAAAACTATACCGATATTGTATTGGAATCCAAAATTACATAAAAATTCAATAAAACCTAGGTTCTTTTGTAGTGCTTTTAAATGTATATTAAAAACACTTTCTGTTTATATGAATAAATAAAGCACACTTCAAAAAAGTAATAAGTAATACAAGCACACTTCAAAAAATATTGTAGGGTAATCGAAATAAATAACTGGTATAAAACTATTTCAGTATTAATTCTACAAAAATTTTTAGAACACACAAAAGTAATTAATTTTCAGAATAAAAATACTTACGATTTTAGTACGCTTTATACAAATCTAGATTTAGTAGATATTAAAGATGCATTAGAAAAATTAATTAATCTCTCATTCGGAAAAAGATATACATATGTATGTTATAATAACTATAACGCATATCTAACAACAATTAAACCGTCACGTAGAGTTGCGTTTGCTGCTCAGCCTGCACCACCCGTCGACGCAAACACTTATGGGCAGAAGGTGCTGTGATCAACCTCACGTATCCTTTCCTCGTACTTGCTTCGCTTTCGTTGCTCATGATACTCGAAGCAAGCAGCCGACGATCGCGATATATAGGATGGAGCTCCTTTGTTGAAAATGCATACGTCAAAAAACGTACGCTCCATCCTACCACCGAATAATCCACTGCACACAATATTAGGACATGCGTCTGATCTTCGAGTTGTCGCATCATTGTCGAAACTTGTTGTATTGGGAACACAAGGTAGATTTGGCTCAGTGGCGACCCCAGAACACACGTCTGTGAGTACTTTTGATACAAGGTCGCAGATCTCATTATGGCGTATCGTCAATAAACTGCCCCTTTTATATGACAACGCATGAACATTATTCAACTCCTCCCCGCATATACATTTTTTGGCTATCTTAGATGGGGTTCAAGCGTACCTTACAGACATTGCGTCACGAAAATCCGTTGTAGTCGGATGAAGTCCGTAATCATCAAGTGGACGGGACGTTAGCCAATTTAAAGCCTCTTTTAGCAAAGCATATTCCAGGTGATGACTTATGTTCGGTTTGTCCATCTCAAATGCCAAGCGAGCTAGTTTGTGTTGGTTGACGTTGGCCGACTTTATTTCACCCGCAGCGTCCGATTGCAATTGTTCGCGAATATAAAGCGATTCTGTGGTATCGAATGGGCTACATAATTGCTTTGAAGATTCATACTTATGATGTTAGACAACAAAAGGATGTCTGATTCTAAGTCCGTCCATATGGGGAGGGAGAGCAAATATGGACTTATCATCTTCCGTAAGAAAGGGGTGCTACTAAAGGTGTGCTAAGCATTCTGATACGTTCACAAGTGATTGAGATCTTCTTATGGTCAAAGAGCATTTTTGACTTGCCAATATTGTTGGAATGTGTAAGCAGCTTAGATTTTTCTGGGTTAACTATATAGCCATATTGAGGTCCGATTTCCACAAGTATGTCCCATACTTTCTTCAATTCTTCGACAGGTCCTACGAAATTTCCGTAGTCGGCATACCATCTTTGTTTCGTTTGTGTGATGTTTCCCTGTATACGCCGTATTAACGGGATCGATAACACGGCAAAAGCTGGCATGGTCAACAAGTCGCCCTGGGTGAAGCCTTCATTAGCACCAATGATAACCTCTTCAGTTGTCATCAAGGTGGTGCCAGCATAAGTATTTCGCAGGACTTGGGCTAATGCTAAGCAAACAAATTATATGTCGGCTTATGCAACTTGGCGACTCGATCTGTTAAAGGCATTTACGGCGTCGACCGTCAAAATTCCGAAGTTATCGTCTGATCGAAATGCGCTGATTACAGAATTAATTGCGTATTCTAAACCGGATCTTTGGGCGGCGCATAGTTGTTGAGTGCCCACCACGGTTTGCAAGGGTTGTTTTACAATTGTCATTTATGCTTGCCGATTACCCGCCTTAATATCTCTCCAACCCCTAGAGGCCGGATTCTAGGTTTCTTGTTTAACGAAACGAGAGATTTTTCTTGTTCTTGTTTAATGAAACGAGAAAATTTCCTCTGATAAAACTATCTAGTATCTTATTCTAATACAAAGTATATTATTTATTATCCATCCATAAATCTTGCCACTTAAGGGTTTAAATTTATTCTTTATGTTATTGTGTTGATTTATATATTTTACTATTTTCTGCTTGATGTTATTTTTATAGTAACCTAGTTTAAAATATGTATCTATTAAATTATTTAAATGATTTTGAAAAAAGCCAATATCATTACATATTGTTGCAATTCTTAAAATTTCATTATTTAATGTATTATATTTTATATTATATGGTATGCATGAATGCTCATGCAAAAATATGTTTCTTGTAAATTTAAATATGTCATCTTTACGATATAAATTAATAGTAGTTTTAGTTAATGTTAATTTAATGTTCATATCTAGATATACACCTTCTTTATCATTAATATTGGTTTTGTTAAGAATAAGGCTTTCTGGATAAATTTGTTCACTAATTGAATAAAAATTATTAGAATTAAATACACATATATCATCAATGTATCGAAACATATATTTCATATATTTATATTGTTTAGATTTAGTTTTTACACAGTTATGAACAAATTCATATTCTATAAAGCTTAAAAACAAGTCAGCTATAATTGGGCTACTATTACCACCCATTGGAACACCTTTTACTTGTCTAAATATAGATGTCCCTACTTTTAAATAATTTTGATTTATCAAAATATTTAAGGATTCTATTAATTCAATTTTATCCATATATTTATATTTATTTGATGGTTTAATTTTTGTTAGATAGGCGTTATAATTATTATAACATATATATGTATATCTTTTTCCGAATATAATATTAATTAATTTTACTAACGCTTCTTTAATATCTACTAAATCTAGATTTGTATAAAGCGTACTAAAATCGTATGTATTTATATTTTGAAAATTTATTCCTTTTGTCTGTTCTAAAAATTCTTTTGTAGAATTAATACTGAAATAGTGTTTTATACCAGTATTAATTTCGATTACCTTGCAATATTTTTTAAAGTGTGCTTTAATTACTTTAAGTATTTTATTCATATAGACAGAAAGTGGTTTTAATGTACATTTAAACGCACTACATATGAACCTAGGTTTGTGTAATTTTGGATTCCAATATAATATAGGTATAGTTTTATTATCTAATTCAACCTTTATACCCTTTTTATGTAATTTTGGATTCCAATATAATATAGGTATAGTTTTATTATCTAATTCAACCTTTATACCCTTTTTATCCATTATAGAACAGTGACTTGTAATAATTGTTTCTAAACTCAACTCACTACGTTCATATGTTGGATTTACATTTAAATCATTAGAATTAACCTCTTTCATTAGTATATCATAATAAAGCTTTTTGCATATGAAGACAAAGTTATTACTAGCTTTATCAATAGTTGTTATTATATAGTTATCCTTTAATTTAGTAAGTTCTTTATACATATCTTTATTAATTTTATCTTTTCTTTTATAATTGTTTTTTTAATTTTATTTTTAGTTTTATCAAATATATAATCTTTTCGAAATTTTTATCTTAGATATATTCGAGCTTTCACTATTAATCAGCTTACTGAAGTAATCATTTAAGTTATTATATAACGAATTGTAAATTTTATTTTTGTCGTTGTTATTATTTAATCTATATTTATATCCTTTTGATAGCAGCTTTCTTAATTCACAATTTTCAATTAATTCTAGATTATGGGTACATATATGTTTATTTATTTTATCAAAACTAAGACTTTTACAATTGCATTCTGTTTCCATTATGTTTCTAATATTATCGTTACATATTGATTTTAATTCTTTATTATAATTACAAATTTTTCGTCCTAATAGTGGTAGGAGTTTATACCTTATTTTAGGAATATATTTACTTAAATCTGACCCTATTATTTCTTTACTTTTAGAATTATTTAAAAGTCCGGCTATATTTATGTTATCTATACATTTATTAATGAAGTTTATGGTTAATGTATATTTTCTATTGTTATTATTAACATTTATTGTTCGATTATAGTATTTTGTATTACAATAACTGTCTATTATACAACTTAGCCTATCATAGTCGTTAATTAATTTTTTATTTATTGAACATATGATATAGTTGTTTATTATTTACTATACTACTTCTGCCAATTCCTTGTACCACGTCATTCAATACTAATGGGTACATGGAATTAAGAGTTTTAATCCAAAAATCTTTTCTTTCTAATAGTTTATGATTTAATATTGTCTTATTTTCTTCAATAATATGTTCTAAAATAGATAATTTTCAGTATCCTATATCATGTTCTATTAATCTCATATATTTATTAAATTTAGTTTGACTATTGTGTTGTATATTATATATGTGCTGTCTAAACCTAGCTTTTAAGATTTGATGTTTTTTCCAACGTATTGCAATCCACATGTACATTGTATTGAATATACTGGACCTGCGGTATTGCAGCTACAATTATTAATATTTTCCGCAAAAAAATCTCATTTCGGTCGCCTGTATCCGAGATATAATCTTTTCGGTCATAACACAAAGCTCATGACCATAGGTTAAGATATGAACGAAGATTGCATGGTAAAGCGAATGCTTCGCCCGAAGACTCAAGTTCCGCTTCACCACGACAGACCTGTACAAAGAATAAAAGCCACTAGGTGATAGGGCCGCTAGGTGCCAGTGGAGTAAGTAGTATACTGTCACCTATTGCCAATTAGCTTCTTTGTTGTGTGGACCAGGCAACAGATGTTCGACATTTTCGATCAACGGCTAAATAATTGGCCGGCTTGCATCAGCCGTAGGGATAGTCTTTTTATAGACTATCTCATATCCCCCCGATGACTCCAACGGTTGATTAGACAATGGACGAAAAGGCGGAAGAGAGTTACGTAAGCCTGTTTCCTTACAGTAGCAATGTTGGATCATCAAAGGATATTGGGAACGGGACATAGTCGAACAAACAAAATCACTCTGATGACTACAACGGCAGATTGAACAATGGACGAAAATGCGGAATAGAATCTCGGAGACCTGTTTCCTTACAGTAGCGATGTTGGAATATCAGAGGATATTGGGAACGGGAGATAACCGAACAAACAAACTAAGACAATGAAAACGACAAGCGAGAAATTACAAAATATAAATTAAATGCGAAGAACAATGGTAAGCTCACCACCGACCGGAGGAGTTTTCATTGTTGGGTGCCGTGTGACCAGGCGGTTGTACAGAGACAGCGAAAGAGGCATCAACACCCGAAACGAACTAGCCTTAATGTAGGAACGTGGAATGTCATCTCGCTGGCGGGGAAGAAACCAGAATTAGTTGAAGAGATGGTTCGCTTTGGTCTTGAAATAGTCGGTGTGATTTCTCTTCACTATTCTGGAACTGCAACTAAACTTTTGAATCAAGGTTAGACCTTGAACTATTCGGGAGTTACCAACGGAAAGCGACGACAGGCGGGTGTAGGGATACTTACAAGTCACCGGATGTCGTTCGTGGTAGAAACAAACGACAGCCGTTTGTTCAGAAATGGGAGATGTTCAGATCCTCGCTTGCCAAGGTCACTGTTAAAAGTTGTGACTCAAAAGCATTAGGTGCATATCGCGGAGGAATACTCGAACTGCTTGGTGGACACTAACAGTCAGAGATTTTGTCCAACAGAAGAAGCTGGCTTATAAGGCAACTTTGTCAGATAAATCAGTGAAAGCTGTAAACAAGTACCGAAAAGTAAAGAGAGCTTGAGCTCGAGCAGTTACCGAAGCGAAGAATGCGGCTTGGGAGAAGATTGGATAACACTTAGAACTTGAATATAAATCAGCTTCGAAGATGTTCTAGAGGACAATCAAGAAGCTTCGTGTTGGAAAGTAGAAATCTTCTCAAGCTATCTATGACAAGAGAGAATCTATGCTGACTGACATTGGAGAAATTCTTAATTGTTGAAATGAGCGTTTTAAGAGTATTCTTAATCCGATGGATATGCCTTCTCTTGTAGAAGTAGAGCCTTTTGAACTAACGGAAGAGCTCATCTCTTTGGAAGAGGTCATTGCTGTTGTTAAAAAACTTTGTAAAGGTAATTCTTCTGGAGTAGATGAGATTCGACCTTAAGCGTTAAAGGCTCTCGACATTGTTGGCATGAAGTGGCTAATACAGATCTTCAATGTTGCATTGTAGTCGGACAAGGTTATTGGTGAGTGGCGAACTGTAGTGGTGGTACCGATCTTTAAGAAAGCTAACTAAATAGTGTGTTCTAATTATCGGCGCATCACTCTTCTTAGCCAAACTGGTAAGCTATTTGCTAGGATTCTTGAGTTAAGGATACTGGGTATAGTTGAGGGAAAGTTGCAAGAGGAACAATGTGCCTTTCGTCCAGGTCGTAGAACTACGGATCAGCTCTTTACTCTCTCAACTATTCTTGAACGTCTTGGGAGTTCGCTTAATCGGTCTAAATGTGTTTTGTAGATTTGGAGAATGCGTTCGATCGAGTTTCGCGAGAGAGGTTGTGGGAGATACTAAGGGAGTCTGGAATACCACACTATCTTCGGGTAGCTGTGCCTTTTCTGTATGAACAAAGTATTAGTTGTGTTTGTGTTCTAGGTAGGAAGTCTGAATCCTTTCCAGTAGGCGTTAATCTTCGTCAGGTTTGTCCTTTGTCTCTACTTTTGTTTCTTTTTTACATGGACAAAATTTCAAGACGGGCTGGTATGACGGATGTCGGTCTTCAGTTCGGTTCCCTCAGGATACCATCTCTGCTTTTTGCAGATGACGTTGTTTTGTTAGTTTCTTGTCATGATGTTTACAATGCCTACTAGATCGATTCACGATGGAATGCCAAGCGGTATGGATGCTGGTTAGTACCTCCAAGACTGTCTCTATGTGCTCGTCTCGGATTCAGTTGCCAATGCCAATCCGGATTGGAGAAAATGTTCTTCCTGATGTGGATGATTTTAAGTATCTTGGGGTATTGTTCTTAAATGACGACAGGAACATCAAGGAGATTGAGAAGCGGATTTGTGCAGCAAACGCAGCAATGCGTTGTTTGTACAGGTATGTCGTGTTGAAGCGAGGGTTAATTCTTCAGGTGAAGCTTTTGGTTTACCACGCAATCTTCGTTCATATCTTAACCTATGGTCATGAGCTTTGGGTTATGACTGAAAGGAAAATATCTTGGATACATGCGACCGAAATGAGGTTCTTTCGCAGTGTGGCCGGTATTTAGCAGGGTAGCCTTAGCGATAAGGTTTAAAATTCGGTCTTTTGGGATGGACTCGGAGTAAAGTCGCTGCTTTACACATCGAAGACTGTCAGCTGAGAATGCTAGGACACGTCCTGAGGATGTCTAGGAATCGCGTTCCCCGGAGGGATTTTCTGGCCGGACTCTCTGAAAAGTGGCCTCGAGGTGGACCACGATACCGTTGGAGAGATATAATCTCGAAACTGGCCGAAGACCGCCTTGAGCTATCTGAAAGAGAACGATGATTTGTCTACCTGTATCGCGATGTTTTGAGTAGTTTGGTTCGTGCACTGCCTCTACGACCCGACACACGGAGTACCCGACCCAAAGCAGTAATGGCTGCTTTGGTTGTCCTTTCCAACGTTAACCATCTACTTGGGTGATCAGACCTGCTTTCACAATTGTTTTCAGCTTCACGCAGAGGTTGGCCGAACCATCAAAGACAGGCTTCTCGCATTTTTCCTTAATTGGCGTAACACCGTACCACTGTCGGATATCGTCGCTGCGTACATGGCCAAGGTGAGTTACTCTACTCATCCATCTCAGCATCTTAGTCTCTATTACAGCGATGTGATTTTAGGCGCTTTTCGTAATTGCTCAGCACTCGGCACCATATAAGGCCTCAGGACAGATCACTTTTCACTATATTTTGGATTTGATACAATCCTTCCTACGTCGATCGCACAGAACACCAATCGTCGTACGCGACTTAATCCATGCAGCATTGATTCTTGCATTTTCTTCAGCAGTAATCCATATATTTATTTATAAATATTTATATAATATTTTTATAATCATATATTATATATATAATTTAAAATTGAATGACGGTAATGAAAAAATCTATTTGTAATAATCTATACGTATCCGATTATTACGAAATGTGATCGTCCATAAATGTACAGATTGGAGTAATTAATATTATTACTTAATGTAATACAATTAATGATAAGATTGCGTTTTTTGCTATGCTACTTGTTGATGATTTGAAGTGGTAACTGTAATTCGGTGTTAATTATTGTGGTATCAATATTGCGTTTACTCCTTTTTGCAATACTTTTATTCAAACAGGTGCATTTACAGAACATAAAATTTATTGTAGATAAAGAATTTATTATACAAGAATTCATTGTACAAGCATTGAGACTGCAGTCATTGTAAATTTTGCTAAAAAATTGGTAACTCTTAAGATGATGTTAGTTTGTTATCGGTTATCGACAAACTGTTAAGAAAATGCGTGAACAATGCTACGAGTAAGGTATTTTGAAAAATAGCAATTGTACAGCAGATCTTACTATCTCTGTGTGTCGTATTCAAAATAATGGTTGAACCGGACCAATTTACATATAACAACTTTGCAAGTAGATAGAAATTATCACAGAGATAAGAATAATCACAGATAATGTTATTGTGTAGTTTTCTAAAGCACTCGTGAAGTTTAAAAATCAGAAAAAATCAATGGAATATGAGTTTGCTGAAAACAAGGTAAAATCTATGTTGTAAGTTTTAAGAAAATGACATATGATATGAGTTAGGTGTTTGGTAATTTGGATAAAATAACTTAATACAAAGAAATACTGTCATTATTTAAGTGTTTATATCCCAAAAATTACATTTGTTTTTATTTACGAAAATAAGACTGCAAGTGACTTATTCTATTAAAAAACAGATTTATTTTTGCGTGGTAAATGTGTGACGGCTCATGCTTACATGACCACAAAAAAGAACAAAAATCTAAATAATGTGTCGAGAAGGTGGGAAAGGATGCGGCATTTGAATGAAATATTGAGGGATCGCAGCGGACGTCGAGTGGGAGCTGATTCCAGGCGAGTTGAGCGGCAATGAGGAAGGATCGGAGACATACGGGAACGCAGTGATAGAGAGGTGGGACGAGTGCCGTCTAAGAAAGGGAGGTTGATGAACGATGGGATCCGACAGCGATGATACGAATACCTATGAGAAGAAGGCGGAGTTTTATGTGGATTGGGGATGGTGGGCCAGGAGAGTTGGGCAAGATATGTGGATGTGTGGTCAAAGCGACAGAGACGAAAGAGCACTCGAACGGCCGAGTTGATTATTTGTTGCAGGGGTAGAATGATGAATTTAGGAGAATTTGCGAAAATGCTGAGGCAGTAATCGATTTTAGGAAAGAGAAACGATAAAAGCAGAGACATAGAGGAACGAAAGTCGATAAGGGGGCGGATACGGTGGATGTCACGGAGAATTAAGTTAGACGAGCGGACCTTGTCGCGGACGAAGGGTTTAAATGAAAGGTGATCATCGAAATGGAATCTTAAGAAAGTGAGATTGTGAATTATGGGTATAATTGATGATGCAAGAGATACAGGGGAGGAGATATTTCAGGCTTAGGGTGAAGGACCCACATTAGTTTGGACTTGTGTAGGTTTAGAACGAGACGAAGATGGGACAGACGTATGTAGATAGAAGAAAGACAGTTGGAGGTAGAAATTGCGATATCGTGCATGCGATAGGCGGGTGCATGAGCATAGATGAGGATGTGATCGGAGTATTGCATGATGCTATTGAAGTAAGGTTTGATAAATGGAAAGAGATCGCCAAGTAGAAGAGAGAGAAAATCAGGGGTCCTAGGACTGAACCTTGTGGGACCCCGCAAAATATAGGGATGGGAGGGGAGGGTGATGAATTAGAATAGACGCGAAAAGAACGGTCGGATAGATATGAGACAAACCATACTACGGAGAAGGAAGAAAATCCGTAATCATAACGACGGTGAGAAAGGAGGACGGAGTGGTCGACAATGTTAAATGCGGAGGAGAGGTCGAGGGAGATGAGAACACTATATAGAGCCTTGTTTCGAGAAATGAGTAAGTCGTTGTAAACTTTCATGCAGGCGATTTCTGTGGAGTGATTAGAGCGGAAAGCGGAATGGAAAGGCTGGTATAGATTAGATGAAGAGAGATAAACGTTGATCTGTATTAAGATAAGGCGTTCTGAGCGCCTGGAAAGAGTAGGAGGAGTGAAATGGGGCGATAGTTAGAAGGATGTGACGGTTCTAGCGATTGTTTCTCAAGGAGAGGTCCAACGATGGCGGATTTCTTGAGTGAAGGAAATATACGACTGCGGATAGACGAGTTAAACAAGGTGGTGAGGAAAGGGTATATCGCTTAGCAAATGGATTTGCTAATCCATTTAGCAAATCGTATGGGAGTAGACAGGGGATCGGCATGTAAGGTTTTGTTGGGCAAGGACATGAGAACAGATAAGATTTCGGCATTTGAGATAGGGAGAAGATGAAAGAGTTCCGGAAGGATGAAGCGAGGCGAGTAGCAGTGAGATGGAATGGATACGGAGTTGCGAGAGAGCAACGTTGATACTTTGGTCTAAAGAAATGACGAATAATCATGGGGATTGATGTTGCAAGACGAAGAGGAGCGAGAAAGGATTGAGTTAAAAGTATTCCAGAGAGACTTAGAGTTTAATGAAGTGTTGATTTTATGCTGCCAGAAGGAGTTACATTTGGTACGTAGTAGCCGGTGATGAGACCGACGAAGAGCGAGATAGGAACAACGGAGAGACGGAGTGAGTGAGCGGATATCACATCTGAGAGAGCGGTGTTACACTCGCAAAGCATGACGGAGTCGACGTTTGAGAGTAGGCATTGGATGTCAAACCATGGGGCACGGTGCAAGCGACGGTGAGGGTGATGCTTGATGGACAAGAGACGATCGAGAGTGTATTTGAGTTCAGAGTCGAAAAAAAAGTCAAGATCGTGAGGATATGATGATGTTATTGTGGGAGAAGACAGAGACGATTTAAGTAAGGTGGAGCGAAGAAGGAGGATGTCAAGATTTCTACAAGGGCGATGTAGGATGGTAGGTGTGTGAAACGGGGAGTGGTTGGAAGTGAGAGCGATGGTGACGAGAAAGTGATAGGATAGACCAGGATCGGATATGGACAGTGAGGTGTAGGCAGCAAAACGATCGGGGACAGCGATAATGTAGAGTGGATCGCCAAGGATATGTATGGGGCAGTGGATATGAGTTTATAATTGTTGTTGGATAGAATGTTGATGAACCGGATGGAATCTGTGGAAGAAAGGCGCTCGAGGCGGATGTTGAAGTCGCCAAGAACGAGTGAAGGGATAAAGGACAAATAACAATGGGAAAAGAAGTCAGCGAATTTTGTAAAAAAATAAGAAAGTAGGAGATGATGAATTAGGACGGTATGCAATGGCAAGATCCGGAGTGATCTGGCTAGAAGAACGAAAAGTGAGCAATTCAAAAGTGCAAGGACTGAAAGGGGGGAGTGATGTTGTGAATAGACTCGGGGTGACGGGCGAATGCGACAATGCCGTCATGATTAGAGAATTTAGGATTGGATGAGCTAAGGGAGCGGGCGGATTCGACTAGTGAGCAACGGCGGAGAGCAAACATCTTTATTAGCAAAATGAGTGTTACTTCTTTATTCAAAAGGTTAGTTTCACATCATTTCGCTGCTTCCGGAATAATTGATTATTCCAGAAGAATAATTAATTTTGTTCTAAAAATTTATTTCTTTTGTATTCTACGAATTCTTATGTGAAATTAATACTGAAATAGTGTTTTATACCAGTATTAATTTCGATTACCCTACAATATTTTTTGAAGTGTGCTTTAATTACTTCAAGTATTTTATTCATATAAACAGAAAGTGTTTTTAATGTACATTTAAAAGCACTGCATATGAACCTAAGTTTTATTGGGTTTTCATGTAATTTTGGATTCCAATATAATATAGGTATATTTTTATTATCCGATTCAACGTTTTTACTCTTTTTATTCAATATTGAAAAGTTACTTGTAATAATTGTTTCTAAACTGAAATCAGTCCTCTCGTATGTTGCGGTTACACTTAAATCACTATAATTTAATTCTTGTTTAATTTAATTAAAATTTAATTCTTATAAAAGTTACTGTAATACAAAATACTATAATCGTACAATAAACGCTAATAATAACAATAGAAAATATACATTAACGAAAAACTTCATTAATAAATGTATAGATAACATAAATATAGACGAACTTTTAAATAATTCTAAAAGTAAAGAAATAATAGGGTCAGATTTAAGTAAATATATTCCTAAAATAAGATATAAACTCCTATTACTATTAGGACGAAAAATTTGTAATTATAATAAAGAATTAAAATCAATATGTAACGATAATATTAGAAACATAATGGAAACAGAATGCAATTGTAAAAGTCTTAGTTTTGATCAAATAAATGAACATATATGTACCCATAATCTAGAATTAATTGAAAATTGTGAATTAAGAAAGCTGCTATCAAAAGGGTATAAATATAGATTAAATAAAAACAACGACAAAAATAAAATTTCAATTCGTTATATAATAACTTAAATGATTACTTTTGTAAGCTGATTAATAGTGAAAGCTCAAATATATCTAAGATAAACATTTGAAAAGATTATTTATTTGATAAAATTAAAAATAAAATGAAAATAACAACCAATTATAAAAGGAAAGATAAAATTTATAAAGATATGTATACAGAACTTACTAAGTTAAAGGATATTATGGAGTTATTATTAGGAGTTATTATGATATACTAATGAAAGAGGTTAATTCTAATGATTTAAATGTGAATCCGACATATGAACGTAGTGAGTTGAGTTTTGAAACAATTATTACAAGTAACTGTTCTATAATGGATAAAAAGGGTATAAAGGTTGAATCAGATAATAAAACTATACCTATATTATATTGGAATCCAAAATTACATAAAAATCCAATAAAACCTAGGTTCATATGTAGTGCGTTTAAATGTACATTAAAACTACTTTCTGTCCATATAAATAAAATACTTAAAGTAATTAAAGCACACTTCAAAAAATATTGCAAGGTAATCGAAATTAATACTGGTATAAAACACTATTTCAGTATTAATTCTACAAAAGAATTTTTAGAACAGACAAAAGGAATAAATTTTCAAAATATAAATACATACGATTTTATTACGCGTTATACAAATCTAAATTAGGTATATATAAAAGAAGCGTTAGTAAAATTAATTGATCATTTATTCGGAAAAAGATAAAAATATATATGTTATAATAATTATAACGCCTATCTAACAAAAATTAAACCATCAAGTAAATATAAATATATGGATAAAATTGAATTAATAGAATCCTTAAATATTTTGATAAATCAAAATTATTTAAAAGTAGGGACATCTATATTTAGACAAGTAAAAGGTGTTCCAATGGGAGGTAATAGTAGCCCAATTATAGCTGACTTGTTTTTAAGCTTTATAGAATATGAATTTGTTCATAACTGTGTAAAAACTAAATCTAAACAATATAAATATATGAAATATATGTTTCGATACATTGATGATATATGTGTATTTAATTCTAATAATTTTTATTCAATTAGTGAACAAATTTATCCAGAAAGCCTTATTCTTAACAAAACCAATATTGATGATAAAGAAGGTGTATATCTAGATATGAACATTAAATTAACATTAACAAAAACTACTATCAATTTATATCGTAAAGATGACATATTTAAATTTACAAGAAACATATTTTTGCATATGCATTCATGCATACCATATAATATAAAATATAATACATTAAATTATACAGTAATACAGTAAAATATATAAATCAACACAATAATATAAAGAATAAATTTAAACTCTTAAGTGGCAAATTTTTATGGATGGATAATAAATAATATACTTTGTATTAGAATAAGATACTAGATAGTTTTATCAGAGGAAATACATCATTAGCATGTATTCGGCCACGCTGCTATGCTGGGTAGAGGAGTAAGGGGCCGAAACCCGATAGCATAGCAGTTCCTCCTGATGACCTCTTATTTTTATTCTGATACAACATCTGTTATTTATTAGTCAATTCATAAAAATGACGTTTATTTTAAATTTCATTTTTTAACTTGATTTAAATTATAGAAAATCTAAAAACAATTATTAATTTTATTATTTAATTATTAAATTTTGATTTAGCATTATTATGTTTTGTGTATTTTATAATTATATTAAATACGTAGGCTCAGTTAGCTGATTTGATTCATCAGTATATTATCGTAAGTTTTTTGAATATGAAGGAACTATCAGGTATAGTTAACTATCAGGTATAGTTAAAGAAAAATCATTTTGATATTTCCCTAGAACCCACAAGCATCTTCAGAAATTAGCATATGAAGATGCTAGTAGTTACTAGCGAAATATCAAAATGATTTTTCTTATAATTCAACTATACCTGATAGTTCCTGGATATTTAAAGGTTTAAATACAGATCAGGATGGATATATTTCTAATAAAATAAAATTTACGAATAATATAAATAGAATGTTTTTCTTTAATCATATAGGGTTATCAAATAGTTTAATTTTTTCAATATTTGCATAATCAAATTAGCACTTCAAAAATGAAATTTATTTGGTCCGCATTTATGTAAGACAATCTAGTTAAACAATGTTTTTTGCTACATTTGTCATTAATTTGCATTAAAAATGAAAATTTCATTTTCATTTTAATATTGTATTAAAATTATTGAAATTAATATTGCATTTTTATATTAAAACTGAGCATAACATTTTGTTATTGTAGTCAACAATTGGTCAAGGAACAAAGCCTGGCTGCAGTTCACGCTTAGTTCGATATTTAAATTCTCAGATAAATAAAATCAAGCAAATAGATGCGAGATCATGTTCAATTGAAAGATATCTTGAATTGTCCCCTATACTCGCGAGGAGAAATAATATGCAGTCTTCACCGAAACTAGGTATACCTAAATTAACTATGGGTCATTGTAAAGGATGCCAATGTTTTAAACGTCATTCTGATACATCAAATAACATGATGAGATCACAAAGTGCCAATACAATGGTGATTGACTCAGAATCCTTGACTGTACAGAAAATTACAAAAAAATTATCAGCAGAAAATTTGGAAAGTCATCGTTCTAGAGATGATAATTTAATTTCTTGGAAGCAGGTATACGAAATGAAGTGTGGAATTTCAGATAAAGTGCCACCGCCCATTATTACCTTTGATATACAAAGAAAATGATTTCCGCTAAATATACTCAAAATTGATTAATGTGGCTTGTTAGCGTCTGTTCTTTTATTTAGAAATAATAAGCTGGTCTATATATGATGCATGATTTCTAATCGAAGTTTTTTAAAAACCAATGTTGAAGTTAAAGTTATAGCATGTAACTATTGCCTTTATTTAGCTGCGACTTTAAGCTCAACGTTATATGTGTTTTTATTAATTGACTTTGACTACTAATTTGCTGAAAGTAGTTTTTGTAAATTATCAGAACCAATCGGCGGCTAGTTTCAATCTACGCTATTCTTGTAAAAATTTTCACATACACTTTAAACTAGCATTCTCGAGATAACAGATGCATAAAAAATATATTTAAGACATTTTTATAGCACATACATTTTTATATCACATACACATTAAACTAACATTATCAAGTCTCACATATACATAAAAGATATATTTGATACATTTTTATATGTATAAAAAACAAATATTTTATAAATATGTTTTAGAATTTATTTGATGTTAAAGACAATTTCTAAAAATATGTATCTTAATCAAGAGTTTATACTCAAAGAGTATACAAAAAGTCGAGTTGTAGAGGTCGAAACCTGATAATATAGCAGCTTCTCTTTTTGAACTCTAATCCTTATTCTTAAACTAAAACTACTGTTAATTTATATCGTAAAGATGACATATTTAAATTTACAAAAAACATATTTTTGCATGAGCATTCATGCATACCATATAATATAAAATATAATACATTAAATAATGAAATTTTAAGAATTGCAACAATATGTAATGATATTGGCTTTCTTCAAAATCATTTAAATAATTTAATATATACATATTTTAAACTAGGTTACTATAAAAATAACATCAAGCAGAAAATAGTAAAATATATAAATCAACACAATAATATAAAGAATAAATTTAAACTCTTAAGTGGCAAATTTTTATGGATGGATAATAAATAATATACTTTGCATTAGAATAAGATACTAGATAGTTATTTCAGAGGAAATACATCATTAGCATGTATTTGGCCCCGCTGCTATGTTGGGTAGAGGAGTTAGGGGCCGAAACCTGATAGCATAGCAGTTCCTCCTGATGACCTCTAATTATTATTCTGATACAACGTCTGTTATTTATTACTCAATTCATAAAAATGACGTTTATTTTAAATTTCATTTTTTTACTTGATTTAAATTATAGAAAATCTAAAAACAATTATTAATTTTATTATTTAATTATTAAATTTTGATTTAGCATTATTATGTTTTGTTTATTTTATAATTATATTAAATACGTAGACTCAGTTAGCTGATTTAATCAAGAGTTTATACTCAAAGAGTATACAAAAAATCGAGTTGTAGAGGTCGAAACCTGATAATATAGCAGCTTCTCTTTTTGAACTCTAATCCTTATTCTTATACATCGTATATTATTTATTATTTTATTCATATAAATATACTTTTATTCTAAATTTCAATTTTAAATTTTAACATGAAATAAATATGTATTGTATAAAATCTTATAATTATTGATTATTTATCTTTATTTTTATTTATGTATATTATAAAATACGTAGACTTAGATATCTGATTTAACTATAAAAAGACAAGTTTGAATATGTCAGTAGAACTTGTCAGTAAAGCAAATCGATAATCTAACTGCTGATATTTTATACTATATATAAATTAAAAATAAAGATAAAAAATTATAAATAATAAATAATAATATAAAATTTAATAAAATTTATTTTTTTAATAACGATAGAATTTATAATAAAATTTAAAATAAAAGTCAATATTTTTATTCATTTTTAAGTAGGGACATCTATATTTAGAAAAATAAAAGGTGTTCCAAAGGGAATTAATAGTAGCCCAATTATAGCTGACATTTTTTAAGCTTTATAGAATATGAATTTGTTCATAACCCAGTAAAAATAAATCTGAATTATATTAAGATATGAAATATGTTTCGATACATTAATGATATATGTGTATTTAACTTTAATAATTTTTATTTAATAAGCGAACAAATTTATCCATGTAGCCTTATTCATAATTAAACCAATATTGATGATAAAGAAGGTATATACCTAGATACGAACATTAAATTAACATTAATTTAAACTACTTTTAATTTATATCGTTAAGATGACATATTTAAATTTACAAGAAACATATTTTTGCAGGACCATTCATGATAATACATTAAATAATGATACGTTAAAAATTGCAACAATTTGTAACGATAATAGTTTTCTTCAAAATGATTAAAATAATTTAATAGATGTATATTTTAAACTAGGTTACTATAAAGATATCATCAAACGAAAAAAAACCATATAAATCAACACAATAATAATAAAAAATAAATTTAAAATCATTAGCGGAATATTTTTATGAAAGGATAATAACTAATATACTTTGCATTAGAATAAGATACTATATAATCAAATTTAATCAGTGGAAATACGTCCTTAACATGTATTTGGCCCCGCTGCTATGTTGGATAGAGGAGTTAGGGGCCGAAACCTGATAGTATAGCAGTTCCTCCTGATAACCTCTAATTTTTATTCTGATACAACGTCTGTAATTTATTAGTAAATTCATAAAAATAAGGTTTATTTTAAATTTCAATTTTTTATTTTAACTTGATTTAAATTATAGAAACTCTAAAAACAATTATTAATTTTTAAAATTTAATTATTAAATTTTGATTTAGTATTATTATGTTTTGTTTATTTTATAATTATATTAAATACGTAGACTCAGTTAGCTGATTTGATATACATGGCGATTTTGGATATTGACTCAGGCTTATGCTTCAGTCAATAAAGCAAAGTGTCGGAAACGCCTTTATTCACAATGTCACACAGGCAACCGAAACGACCAGTGTGTACCTCATTCTACTGATGAGTGTTGCCGGGTACTCATTATTTCGATGCTGAAGTGGTCGTCTAGAAGTGACATAGTGATTGAAAGTCCTGAATCGAAGTCCAATCTATCAAGCAACACCATATAGTATAAATGCCGTATTTCGTAGAAATCCTGGACCGTTGTTTACCCAGCACATCTGTGCACTACTATTATATACAAATATATAATAGTGTATTATATATATAATATAAATATATATATATATATATATATATATATATATATATATATATATATATATATATATTTGTATAAGTGTTTGAATCGAGCATATTCTTAAGCCTGCAAACTTTCGTCACTCCTAGACGGTCATGTGATAGCCGGCAGCCATCGTCAGTAAGATGAACTATCACACGCCGTTTCGGCTGCCTCTGTGACATTGTGAAAATGCATTTCCGACATCTAGCTTAAATTGTAGGTGGCGTGAGCTCTTAAATCCTACAATTTGCAATGCAGACCATCATTAACAACCAGAGGATCAAACTTTCGGATGCTTGACTGTAAGAAATCGAGATTGAGTGGATCGATTCTTTCTATGTAATAAGAGTTTCATTTGAATCGGTATTGCTCGAGATTGCGATTAGCAATTCGTTCCATATGTTTGTATAAGTGTTTGAATCGAGCATATTCTTAAGCCTGCAAACGTTCGTCACTCCTAGACGGTCATGTGATAGCCGGCAGCCATCGTCAGTAAGATGAACTATCACACGCCGTTTCGGCTGCCTCTGTGACATTGTGAAAATGCATTTCCGACATCTAGCTTAAATTGTAGGTGGCGTGAGCTCTTAAATCCTACAATTTGCAATGCAGACCATCATTAACAACCAGAGGATCAAACTTATGGATGCTTGACTGTAAGAAACTGAGATTGAGTGGATCGATTCTTTCTATGTAATAAGAGTTTCATTTGAATCAATATTACTCGAGATTGCGATTAGCAATCCTTTCCATATGTTTGTATAAGTTTTTGAATCGAGCATATTCTTAAGCCTGCAAACTTTCGTCACGCCTAGACGGTCATGTGATAGCCGGCAGCCATCGTCAGTAAGATGAACTATCACACGCCGTTTCGGCTGCCTCTGTGACATTGTGAAAATGCATTTCCGACATCTAGCTTAAATTGTAGGTGGCGTAAGCATTTAAATCCTACAATTTGCAATGCAGACCATCATTAACAACCAGAGGATCAAACTTTCGGATGCTTGACTGTAAGAAACCGAGATTGAGTGGATCGATTCTTTCTATGTAATAAGAGTTTCATTTGAATCGGTATTGCTCGAGATTGCGATTAGCAATTCTTTCCATATGTTTGTATAAGTGTTTGAATCGAGCATATTCTTAAGCCTGCAAAATTTCGTCACACCTGTACGGTCATGTGATAGCCGGCAGGCCATCGTCAGTAAGATGAACTATCACACGCCGTTTCGGCTGCCTCTGTGACATTGTGAAAATGCATTTCCGACATCTAGCTTAAATTGTAGGTGGCGTGAGCTCTTAAATCCTACAATTTGCAATGCAGACCATCATTAACAACCAGAGGATCAAACTTTCGGATGCTTGACTGTAAGAAATCGAGATTGAGTGGATCGATTCTTTCTATGTAATAAGAGTTTCATTTGAATCGGTATTGCTCGAGATTGCGATTAGCAATTCGTTCCATATGTTTGTATAAGTGTTTGAATCGAGCATATTCTTAAGCCTGCAAACTTTCGTCACTCCTAGACGGTCATGTGATAGCCGGCAGCCATCGTCAGTAAGATGAACTATCACACGCCGTTTCGGCTGCCTCTGTGACATTGTGAAAATGCATTTCCGACATCTAGCTTAAATTGTAGGTGGCGTGAGCTCTTAAATCCTACAATTTGCAATGCAGACCATCATTAACAACCAGAGGATCAAACTTTCGGATGCTTGACTGTAAGAAACCGAGATTGAGTGGATCGATTCTTTCTATGTAATAAGAGTTTCATTTGAATCGGTATTGCTCGAGATTGCGATTAGCAATTCTTTCCATATGTTTGTATAAGTGTTTGAATCGAGCATATTCTTAAGCCTGCAAACTTTCGTCACTCCTAGACGGTCATGTGATAGCCGGCAGCCATCGTCAGTAAGATGAACTATCACACGCCGTTTCGGCTGCCTCTGTGACATTGTGAAAATGCATTTCCGACATCTAGCTTAAATTGTAGGTGGCGTGAGCTCTTAAATCCTACAATTTGCAATGCAGACCATCATTAACAACCAGAGGATCAAACTTATGGATGCTTGACTGTAAGAAACTGAGATTGAGTGGATCGATTCTTTCTATGTAATAAGAGTTTCATTTGAATCGGTATTGCTCGAGATTGCGATTAGCAATTCTTTCCATATGTTTGTATAAGTTTTTGAATCGAGCATATTCTTAAGCCTGCAAACTTTCGTCACGCCTAGACGGTCATGTGATAGCCGGCAGCCATCGTCAGTAAGATGAACTATCACACGCCGTTTCGGCTGCCTCTGTGACATTGTGAATATGCATTACCGACGTCTAGCTCTAATTGTAGGTGGCGTGAGATCTCAAATCCTACAATTTGCAATGCAGACCATCATTAACAACCAGAGGATCAAACTTTCGGATGCTTGACTGTAAGAAACCGAGATTGAGTGGATCGATTCTTTCTATGGATCGATGGCTGCCGGCTATCACATGACCGTCTAAGAGTGACGAAAGTTTGCAGTATCTTGCATTATTCAAAGTCGCTACGTATGCCTAGTCATGCCATGTGTGACGACAAACTTTACAACGGTTTATGCCTTTCGCTCTTACGGAGCTCATCAGTACCGTGAATTCTATAATCATCTATAGGCACATTAACACACGCTTAAACAGTGTTTAAAGCTCGAAAAAGAGAACTACCCTTAGTCTGAATCATCGGAAAAAATTTAGCATAAGCTCTGTGCATGGCAGTGACTATTACAGTTTAACCATGCATCAGGCACTAAATTCTTTTTAATAGAAATTATGTTTAACAAGGACACTTAAAAGTGTGCAAAGATATTATTATTATTATTATGTAGACAACGTTACGAGCATAGCTCACAGTTGCTGACAAATCGATAGTCAAAATAAAAGAAAAAGAGAAAATCAAAAACAAATCAGTTAACAATTTAAAATAATCTGTCGTTTAAAGAGCTCACGAGTTCTTTCGTGAGCAAACTTTCGTGAGCAAACAACAAATTATATAAAATATAATTTGTTGTTACACCTGCCCTGGGACACTCACTGGTGTACTTATGAAAAAATCACTATGTTTTCCTCATGAAGAGTCATAAACACCTGGCAGCATTCTATATATCGCCATCAGACTAAGAAATAGAACCGAATTATTCTTGCATTATTCAAAGTCGCTACGTATGCCCAGTCATGCTATGTGTGACAACAAACTTCACAACGGTATACGCCTTTCACTTTAACGGAGCTCATCAGTACCGTAACTTCTATAATCATCTATAGGCAGCTTACACACACTTAAACAGTGTTTAAAGCTCGAAAAACAGAACTACCGTTAATCTGAACCATCGGAGGAAATTTAGCATAAGCTCTGTGCATGGCAGTGACTATAACAGTTTAACAATGCATCAGGCACTAAATTTTTTTTAATAGAAATGCTGTTTAACAAGGACACTTAAAAGTGTGCAAATATATAAAATATAATTTGTTGTTACACCTGCCCTGGGACACTCATTGGTGTACTCACAAATAAATCACTATGTTTTCCTCATGAAGAGGTATAAACACCAGGCAGCGTTTAATATATCCTCACCAGACTAAGAAATAGAATTGAATTATTCTTGCATTATTCAAAGTCGCTACTTATGCCCAGTCATCCTATGTGTGACGACAAACTTCACAACGGTATACGCGTTTCGCTCTAACGGGGCTCATCAGTACCGTGACTTTTATAATCATCTTTAGGCACCTTGACACACTCTTAAACAGTGTTTAAAGCTCGAAAAACAGAACTACCCTTAATCTGAATCATCGGAGGAAATTTAGCGTAAGCTCTGGGCATGGCAGTGACTATTACAGTTTAACAATGCATCTGGCACTGAATTCTTTTTAATAGAAATTCTGTTTAACAAGGACACTTAAAAGTGTGCAAAGATATAAAATATAATTTGTTGTTACACCTGCCCTGGGACACTCACTGGTGTACTCATAAATAAATCACTATGTTTTACTCATGAAGAGTCATAAACACCAGGCAGCATTCTATATATCCCCATTAGACTAAGAAATAGAACCGAATTATTCTTGCATTATTCAAAGTCGCTACGTATGCCCAGTCATGCTATGTGTGACGACAAACTTCACAACGGTATACGCCTTTCACTCTAACGGAGCTCATCAGTACCGTGACTTCTATAATCATCTATAGGCAGCTAACACACTCTCAAACAGTGTTTAAAGCTCGAAAAACAGAACTATCGTTAATCTGAACCATCGGAGGAAATTTAGCATAAGCTCTGTGCATGGCAGTGACTATTACAGTTTAACAATGCATCATGCACTAAATTCTTTTTAATAGAAATTCTGTTTAACAAGGACACTTAAAAGTGTGCAAAGATATAAAATATAATTTGTTGTTACACCTGCCCTGGGACACTCACTGGTGTACTCATAAATAAATCACTATGTTTTCCTCATGAAGAGGCATAAACACCAGGCAGCATTCTATATATCCTCATCAGACTAAGAAATAAAACCAAATTATTCTTGCATTATTCAAAGTCGCTACGTATGCCCAGTCATCCTATGTGTGACGACAAACTTCACAACGGTATACGCGTTTCGCTCTAACGGAGCTCATCAGTACCGTGACTTCTATAATCATCTGTAGGCACCTTAACACACGCTTAAACAGTGTTTAAAGCTCGAAAAACAGAACTACGTTTAGTCCGAATCATCGGAAAAAATTTAGCATAAGCTCTGTGCATGGCAGTGACTATTACAGTTTAACCATGCATCAGGCACTAAATTCTTTTTAATAGAAATGCTGTTTAACAAGGACACTTAAAAGTGTGCAAATATATAAAATATAATTTGTTGTTACACCTGCCCTGGGACACTCACTGGTGTACTCATAAATAAATCACTATGTTTTCCTCATGAAGAGGCATAAACACCAGGCAGCATTCTATATATCCTCATCAGACTAAGAAATAGAACCGAATTATTCTTGCATTATTCAAAGTCGCTACGTATGCCCAGTCATCCTATGTGTGACGACAAACTTCACAACGGTATACGCGTTTCGCTCTAACGGAGCTCATCAGTACCGTGACTTCTATAATCATCTATATGCACCTTTACACACGCTTAAACAGTTTTTAAAACTCGAAAAACAGAACTACCCTTAGACCGAATCATCGGAGGAAATTTAGCATAAGCTGTGTGCACGGCAGTAACTATTACAGTTTAACCATGCATCAGGCACTAAATTCTTTTTAATAGAAATGCTGTTTAACAGGGACACTTAAAAGTGTGCAAATATATAAAATATAATTTGTTGTTACACCTGCCCTGGGACACTCACTGGTGTACTCATAAATAAATCACTATGTTTTCCTCATGAAGAGGCATAAACACCAGGCAGCATTCTATATATCCTCATCAGACTAAGAAATAGAACCGAATTATTCTTGCATTATTCAAAGTCGCTACGTATGCCCAGTCATCCTATGTGTGACGACAAACTTCACAACGGTATACGCGTTTCGCTCTAACGGAGCTCATCAGTACCGTGACTTCTATAATCATCTATAGGCACCTTAACACACGCTTAAACAGTGTTTAAAGCTCGAAAAACAGAACTACCCTTAATCTGAATCATCGGAGGGAATTTAGCATAAGCTCTGTGCATGGCAGTGACTATTACAGTTTAACCATGCATCAGGCACTAAATTCTTTTTAATAGAAATGCTGTTTAACAGGGACACTTAAAAGTGTGCAAATATATAAAATATAATTTGTTGTTACACCTGCCCTTGGACACTCACTGGTGTACTCATAAATAAATCACTATGTTTTCCTCATGAAGAGGCATAAACACCAGGCAGCATTCTATATATCCTCATCAGACTAAGAAATAGAACCGAATTATTCTTGCATTATTCAAAGTCGCTACGTATGCCCAGTCATCCTATGTGTGACGACAAACTTCACAACGGTATACGCGTTTCGCTCTAACAGAGCTCATCAGTACCGTGACTTCTATAATCATCTATAGGCACCTTAACACACGCTTAAACAGTGTTTAAAGCTCGAAAAACAGAACTACCCTTAATCTGAATCATCGGAGGAAATTTAGCATAAGCTCTGTGCATGGCAGTGACTATTACAGTTTAACCATGCATCAGGCACTAAATTCTTTTTAATAGAAATGCTGTTTAACAAGGACACTTAAAAGTGTGCAAATATATAAAATATAATTTGTTGTTACACCTGCCTCGGGACACTCACTGGTGTACTCATAAATAAATCACTATGTTTTCCTCATGAAGAGGCATAAACACCAGGCAGCATTCTATATATCCTCATCAGACTAAGAAATAGAACCGAATTATTCTTGCATTATTCAAAGTCGCTACGTATGCCCAGTCATCCTATGTGTGACGACAAACTTCACAACGGTATACGCGTTTCGCTCTAACGGAGCTCATCAGTACCGTGACTTCTATAATCATCTATAGGCACCTTAACACACGCTTAAACAGTGTTTAAAGCTCGAAAAACAGAACTACCCTTAATCTGAATCATCGGAGGGAATTTAGCATAAGCTCTGTGCATGGCAGTGACTATTACAGTTTAACCATGCATCAGGCACTAAATTCTTTTTAATAGAAATGCTGTTTAACAAGGACACTTAAAAGTGTGCAAATATATAAAATATAATTTGTTGTTACACCTGCCCTGGGACACTCACTGGTGTACTCATAAATAAATCACTATGTTTTCCTCATGAAGAGGCATAAACACCAGGCAGCATTCTATATATCCTCATCAGACTAAGAAATAGAACCGAATTATTCTTGCATTATTCAAAGTCGCTACGTATGCCCAGTCATCCTATGTGTGACGACAAACTTCACAACGGTATACGCGTTTCGCTCTAACGGAGCTCATCAGTACCGTGACTTCTATAATCATCTATAGGCACCTTAACACACGCTTAAACAGTGTTTAAAGCTCGAAAAACAGAACTACCCTTAATCTGAATCATCGGAGGGAATTTAGCATAAGCTCTGTGCATGGCAGTGACTATTACAGTTTAACCATGCATCAGGCACTAAATTCTTTTTAATAGAAATGCTGTTTAACAGGGACACTTAAAAGTGTGCAAATATATAAAATATAATTTGTTGTTACACCTGCCCTGGGACACTCACTGGTGTACTCATAAATAAATCACTATGTTTTCCTCATGAAGAGGCATAAACACCAGGCAGCATTCTATATATCCTCATCAGACTAAGAAATAGAACCGAATTATTCTTGCATTATTCAAAGTCGCTACGTATGCCCAGTCATCCTATGTGTGACGACAAACTTCACAACGGTATACGCGTTTCGCTCTAACGGAGCTCATCAGTACCGTGACTTCTATAATCATCTATAGGCACCTTAACACACGCTTAAACAGTGTTTAAAGCTCGAAAAACAGAACTACCCTTAATCTGAATCATCGGAGGGAATTTAGCATAAGCTCTGTGCATGGCAGTGACTATTACAGTTTAACCATGCATCAGGCACTAAATTCTTTTTAATAGAAATGCTGTTTAACAGGGACACTTAAAAGTGTGCAAATATATAAAATATAATTTGTTGTTACACCTGCCCTGGGACACTCACTGGTGTACTCATAAATAAATCACTATGTTTTCCTCATGAAGAGGCATAAACACCAGGCAGCATTCTATATATCCTCATCAGACTAAGAAATAGAACCGAATTATTCTTGCATTATTCAAAGTCGCTACGTATGCCCAGTCATCCTATGTGTGACGACAAACTTCACAACGGTATACGCGTTTCGCTCTAACGGAGCTCATCAGTACCGTGACTTCTATAATCATCTATATGCACCTTAACACACGCTTAAACAGTGTTTAAAGCTCGAAAAACAGAACTACCCTTAATCTGAATCATCGGAGGAAATTTAGCATAAGCTCTGTGCATGGCAGTAACTATTACAGTTTAACCATGCATCAGGCACTAAATTCTTTTTAATAGAAATGCTGTTTAACAAGGACACTTAAAAGTGTGCAAATATATAAAATATAATTTGTTGTTACACCTGCCCTGGGACACTCACTGGTGTACTCATAAATAAATCACTATGTTTTCCTCATGAAGAGGCATAAACACCAGGCAGCATTCTATATATCCTCATCAGACTAAGAAATAGAACCGAATTATTCTTGCATTATTCAAAGTCGCTACGTATGCCCAGTCATCCTATGTGTGACGACAAACTTCACAACGGTATACGCGTTTCGCTCTAACGGAGCTCATCAGTACCGTGACTTCTATAATCATCTATAGGCACCTTAACACACGCTTAAACAGTGTTTAAAGCTCGAAAAAAGAACTACCATTAGTCCGAATCATCGGAGGAAATTTAGCATAAGCTCTGTGCATGGCAGTAACTATTACAGTTTAACCATGCATCAGGCACTAAATTCTTTTTAATAGAAATGCTGTTTAACAGGGACACTTAAAAGTGTGCAAATATATAAAATATAATTTGTTGTTACACCTGCCCTGGGACACTCACTGGTGTACTCATAAATAAATCACTATGTTTTCCTCATGAAGAGGCATAAACACCAGGCAGCATTCTATATATCCTCATCAGACTAAGAAATAGAACCGAATTATTCTTGCATTATTCAAAGTCGCTACGTATGCCCAGTCATCCTATGTGTGACGACAAACTTCACAACGGTATACGCGTTTCGCTCTAACGGAGCTCATCAGTACCGTGACTTCTATAATCATCTATAGGCACCTTAACACACGCTTAAACAGTGTTTAAAGCTCGAAAAACAGAACTACCCTTAATCTGAATCATCGGAGGAAATTTAGCATAAGCTCTGTGCATGGCAGTGACTATTACAGTTTAACCATGCATCAGGCACTAAATTCTTTTTAATAGAAATGCTGTTTAACAGGGACACTTAAAAGTGTGCAAATATATAAAATATAATTTGTTGTTACACCTGCCCTGGGACACTCACTGGTGTACTCATAAATAAATCACTATGTTTTCCTCATGAAGAGGCATAAACACCAGGCAGCATTCTATATATCCTCATCAGACTAAGAAATATAACCGAATTATTCTTGCATTATTCAAAGTCGCTACGTATGCCCAGTCATCCTATGTGTGACGACAAACTTCACAACGGTATACGCGTTTCGCTCTAACGGAGCTCATCAGTACCGTGACTTCTATAATCATCTATAGGCACCTTTAACACACGCTTAAACAGTGTTTAAAGCTCGAAAAACAGAACTACCCTTAATCTGAATCATCCGAAGAAATTTAGCATAAGCTCTGTGCATGGCAGTGACTATTACAGTTTAACCATGCATCAGGCACTAAATTCTTTTTAATAGAAATGCTGTTTAACAAGGACACTTAAAAGTGTGCAAATATATAAAATATAATTTGTTGTTACACCTGCCCTGGGACACTCACTGGTGTACTCATAAATAAATCACTATGTTTTCCTCATGAAGAGGCATAAACACCAGGCAGCATTCTATATATCCTCATCAGACTAAGAAATAGAACCGAATTATTCTTGCATTATTCAAAGTCGCTACGTATGCCCAGTCATCCTATGTGTGACGACAAACTTCACAACGGTATACGCGTTTCGCTCTAACGGAGCTCATCAGTACCGTGACTTCTATAATCATCTATAGGCACCTTAACACACGCTTAAACAGTGTTTAAAGCTCGAAAAACAGAACTACCCTTAATCTGAATCATCGGAGGGAATTTAGCATAAGCTCTGTGCATGGCAGTGACTATTACAGTTTAACCATGCATCAGGCACTAAATTCTTTTTAATAGAAATGCTGTTTAACAGGGACACTTAAAAGTGTGCAAATATATAAAATATAATTTGTTGTTACACCTGCCCTGGGACACTCACTGGTGTACTCATAAATAAATCACTATGTTTTCCTCATGAAGAGGCATAAACACCAGGCAGCATTCTATATATCCTTCATCAGACTAAGAAATAGAACCGAATTATTCTTGCATTATTCAAAGTCGCTACGTATGCCCAGTCATCCTATGTGTGACGACAAACTTCACAACGGTATACGCGTTTCGCTCTAACGGAGCTCATCAGTACCGTGACTTCTATAATCATCTATATGCACCTTACACACGCTTAAACAGTGTTTAACGCTCAAAAAACAGAACTACCCTGAATCTGAATCATCGGAGGAAATTTGGCATAAGCTCTGTGCACGGCAGTAACTATTACAGTTAAACCATGCATATGGCACGTAATTCTTTTTAATAGAAATGCTGTTTAACAGGAACACTTAAAAGTGTGCAAATATATAAAATATAATTTGTTGTTACGCCTGCCATGATACACTCACTGGTGTACTCATAAATAAATCACTATGTTTTCCTCGTAAAGAGGCATAAACACCAGGCAGAATTCTATATATCCACATCAGACTAAGAAATATAACCGAACTATTCTTACATTATTCAAAGTTGCTACTTATGCAAAGTCATCCTATGTGTGACGACAAACTTTACAACGGTGTACGCGATTCGCTCTAACGCAGCTCATCAGTACCGTGACATCTATAATCATCTATAGTCATTTTAACACACCCTTAAACAGTGTTTTAAGCTCGAAAAAACAGAACTACCCTTAATCTGAATCATTCGGGGAAATTTTGCATATGCTCTGTGCATGGCAGTGACTATTACAGTTTAAAAATGCATCAGGCACTAAATTCTTTTTAATAAAAATGCTGTTTAACAAGAACACTTTAAAGTGTGCAAATATATAAAATATAATTTGTTGTTACACCTGCCCTGGGACACTCACTGGTGTACTCATAAATAAATCACTGTTTTCCTCATGAAGAGGCATAAACACCAGGCAGCATTCTATATATCCTCATCAGACTAAGAAATAGAACCGAATTATTCTTGCATTATTTAAAGTCGCTACGTATGCCCAGTCATCCTATGTGTGACGACAAACTTCACAACGGTATACGCGTTTCGCTCTAACGGAGCTCATCAGTACCGTGACTTCTATAATCATCTATAGGCACCTTAACACACGCTTAAACAGTGTTTAAAGCTCGAAAAACAGAACTACCCTTAATCTGAATCATCGGAGGAAATTTAGCATAAGCTCTGTGCATGGCAGTGACTATTACAGTTTAACCATGCATCAGGCACTAAATTCTTTTTAATAGAAATGCTGTTTAACAGGGACACTTAAAAGTGTGCAAATATATAAAATATAATTTGTTGTTACACCTGCCCTGGGACACTCACTGGTGTACTCATAAATAAATCACTATGTTTTCCTCATGAAGAGGCATAAACACCAGGCAGCATTCTATATATCCTCATCAGACTAAGAAATAGAACCGAATTATTCTTGCATTATTCAAAGTCGCTACGTATGCCCAGTCATCCTATGTGTGACGACAAACTTCACAACGGTATACGCGTTTCGCTCTAACGGAGCTCATCAGTACCGTGACTTCTATAATCATCTATAGGCACCTTAACACACGCTTAAACAGTGTTTAAAGCTCGAAAAACAGAACTACCCTTAATCTGAATCATCGGAGGGAATTTAGCATAAGCTCTGTGCATGGCAGTGACTATTACAGTTTAACCATGCATCAGGCACTAAATTCTTTTTAATAGAAATGCTGTTTAACAGGGACACTTAAAAGTGTGCAAATATATAAAATATAATTTGTTGTTACACCTGCCCTGGGACACTCACTGGTGTACTCATAAATAAATCACTATGTTTTCCTCATAAAGAGGCATAAACACCAGGCAGCATTCTATATATCCTCATCAGACTAAGAAATAGAACCGAATTATTCTTGCATTATTCAAAGTCGCTACGTATGCCCAGTCATCCTATGTGTGACGACAAACTTCACAACGGTATACGCGTTTCGCTCTAACAGAGCTCATCAGTACCGTGACTTCTATAATCATCTATAGGCACCTTAACACACGCTTAAACAGTGTTTAAAGCTCGAAAAACAGAACTTTGTTTAGTTCGAATCATCGGAAAAGATTTAGCATAAGCTCTGTGCATTTCAGTGACTATTACATTTAAAATATGCATCAAGCACTATATTCTTTTTAATTAAAATGATGTTTAACAAGGACACTTAAAAGTGTACAAATATATAAAATATAATTTGTTGTTACACCTGCCCTGGGACACTCACTGGTGTACTCATAAATAAATCACTATGTTTTCCTCATGAAGAGGCATAAACACCAGGCAGCATTCTATATATCCTCATCAGACTAAGAAATAGAACCGAATTATTCTTGCATTATTCAAAGTCGCTACGTATGCCCAGTCATCCTATGTGTGACGACAAACTTAACAACGGTATACGCGTTTCGCTCTAACGGAGCTCATCAGTACCGTGACTTCTATAATCATCTATAGGCACCTTAACACACACTTAAACAGTGTTTAAAGCTCGAAAAACAGAACAACCCTTAATCCGAATCATCGAAGGAAATTTACCATAAGCTCTGTGCACGGCAGTGACTATTACGGTTTAATCACGCATCAGGCACTAAATTCTTTTTAATAGAAATGCTGTTTAACATAAACACTTAAAAGTGTGCAAATATATAAAATATAATTTGTTGTTACACCTGCCCTGGGACACTCACTGGTGTACTCATAAATAAATCACTATGTTTTCCTCATGAGGAGGCATAAACACCAGGCAGCATTCTGTATATCCTTATCAGACTAAGAAATAGAACCGAATTATTCTTGCATTATTCAAAGTCACTACTTATGCCTAGTCATCCTATGTGTGACGACAAACTTCACAACGGTATACGCGTTTCGCTCTAACGGAGCTCATCAGTACCGTGACTTCTATAATCATCTATAGGCACCTTAACACACGCTTAAACAGTGTTTTAAGCTCGAAAAAACAGAACTACGTTTAGTCCGAATCATCGGAGGAAATTTGGCATAAGCTATTTGCATGGCAGTGACTATTACAGTTTAAACATGCATCAGGCACTAAATTCTTTTTAATAGAAATGCTGTTTAACAGGGACACTTAAAAGTGTGCAAATATATAAAATATAATTTGTTGTTACACCTGCCTTGGGACACTCACTGGTGTACTCATAAATAAATCACTGTGTTTTCCTCATGAAGAGGCATAAACACCAGGCAGCATTCTGTATATCATCATCACACTAAGAAATAGAACCGAATTATTCTTGCATTATTCAAAGTCGCCACGTATGCAAAGTCATCCTACGTGTGACGACAAACTTCACAACGGTATACGCGTTTCGCTCTAACAAAGCTCATCAGTACCGTGACTTCTATAATCATCTATAGGCATATTAACACACGCTTAAATAGTGTTTAAAGCTCGAAAAACAGAACTACCCTTAGTCCGAATCATCGGAGGAAATTTGGCATAAGCTATTAGCATGGCAGTGACTATTACAGTTTAACTATGCATCAGGCACTAAATTCTTTTTAATAGAAATGCTGTTTAACAGGGACACTTAAAAGTGTTCAAATATATAAAATATAATTTGATGTTACACCTGCCTTGGGACACTTACTGGTGTACTCATAAATAAATCACTTTGTTTTCCTCATGACGAGGCATAAACACCAGGCAGCATTCTATATATCCTCATCAGACTAAGAAATAGAACCGAATTATTCTTGCATTATGCAAAGTCGCCACGTATGCAAAGTCATCCTATGTCTGACGACAAACTTCACAACGGTATACGCGTTTCGCTCTAACGGAGCTCATCAGTACCGTGACTTTTATAATCATCTATAGGCACCTTAACACACGCTTAAACAGTGTTTAAAGTTCGAAAAACAGAACTACCCTTAGTCCGAATCATCAAAGGAAATTAAGTATAAGCTCTGTGCATGGCAGTGATTATTACAGTTTAACAATGCATCAGGCACTAAATTCTTTTTAATAGGATTGCTGTTCAACAGGGACACTTAAAAGTGTGCGAATATATAAAATATAATTTGTTGTTACACCTGCCCTGGGACACTCACTGGTGTACTCATAAATAAATCACTATGTTTTCCTCATGAAGAGGCATAAACACCAGGTAGCATTCTATATATCCTCATCAGACTTAGAAATAGAACCGAATTATTCTTATTATTTTTATTATTATTAATGTTTCAACAGCACATAAAAGCATGGCTTAATTGGCTGGTTCACTGCAGAAAAAAAGAAAATATAATAAAAGTATCACAAATACGGAAAAGCAGCTTTCCCCATGGCATCCTCCATCCGTAATTTCTTTTTGAATTCGTTGATATTGCTACTGCACACTGTTGACTCTCCAAGCCTATTCCACAGAGATACAACTCGCCGATCAAATTGGACAGCTCGTGATTTTCTTATCCTTTCACATCGCAGGGTTAAACCATGGCCTCGGAGGATATTGGATGAGCGCAAATGAAGGCAATCTCGAAGTGGATGATCCAAATCATTCAGAATTTGCCAGACCATACTCATATCGATGTACCGGCGGGTCCACGTGACAGTCTCAAGTCTAAGTGCTTTTAATCGATCAGGGTACGACAAAACTTTCAGTTGCGGTGCTAGCTTGGTAGCTCTATGAAGTACCCTCTCTGAACTAATATGTTCTTTTGAATTTTGGGGATACACACACGGCGCAGCATATAGAAGACGGCTCAACACATGAGCAAAGATTAGCGGACGTAGGGCAAATTGATTGAGTGCAATGAAAGTGCGTCGAAGTTGACCGATTATCCCCAACGCATTTGAACAAGCATGTTCAGTATGTGTGACGGTACTCAAATCACTGTTTATCCACACTCCCAAGTCCTTATATTTGTTCACTCGTTCTATATCACTGCTTTGAAATCTATAATTAACTAAAGATTGAGCATTTCCGCCACGAACGCGTAAATGTTTGCATTTTGATATATTTACAATCAACCTATTGAGCAGAGCCCAATTTTCGACTTCATCGATATCCCGTTGCAGTTTAACTATATCATTGGGTGAACGAATTGCCCGCCAGATTTTCAAATCGTCTGCATATAAAAGCATCCGAGAATCAATAAATTCCGGGATATCGTTGATGTAGACACTAAATAACAATGGACCCAATACTGAACCTTGAGGCACCCCTATATTACATGGCCGCGAAGAAGAGTAAAAATTATCTACATGCACACAATAACTACGATTGCTTAAAAACGATTCAATCCATCTAACAAGCAAAAATGGAATGCCACTTTTCTCTAGTTTATTTAGGAGGAGTCTATGGTCTACTCTGTCAAATGCCTTTGAGAAATCGAAGAATATGATGTCAGTAGCAATTGATACGGCTTTATTAGCTGACCAATCAAGATGGGCAGCGAGTAGATTAGTAACTGTCGAATAACCCTTACGGAAACCATGTTGCTCAGAAGCTATTACATTATTCTTACTATAAAACTTGACCATATAACCATGTATAATTCGCTCTAACATTCTACAACATAAGCAAGTAATACTTACTGGTCTATAATTGTCTACTGAAGATCTATCACCCTTTTTGAAGATGGGGTGAATGATCGATTGTTTCCACTCTTTTGGAAGATTCGTATCAATAATAGATTGTCGAAATATGTTACAAAGTGGTGTATATATTGAGTCTGCTATTCGACGAAGATATATCGAAGGTAACAAATCAGCACCTTTGGAGTTTGTCTCTTTAAGACGATGCAGTTCAGCTAAAACTTTCTCAGGAGTTATCAAATTAGCTATGTCTAAACTAGGATATGAAACACTAGCACCTCTTATCGTCTCACTGTTCTGGATAGGTTCAGAATACTCGTTTGTAGTCTCTTTGTACAAGTAAAAATGCCTTGAGAACATCTCAGCAAGGTCGTCTTCAATAACGCTATCAAAATATTGGCCAATTGTTTTATTAGCGTTCCTACTACTATTCACATATAGAAAGAGAGCTTTGGGATCATGTCTACAACTATGAGCTAGACCATTTTCAAATAAATAGCGCTTATGTCGCTTTAAAGAATTGAAGAAATTTCTCGCCTGCTTATAAACACCATATTCACAAAACCCACCCTTAAAGCATTTGAAACTGAAGTCACGAGCCTTCATCGCAGTAGCCAGCTCAGTATCAAACCAACGAGCGCTTTTCCGACTAGTCTTAGACTTCAAAGGTGAGAATTTTACCATTAGAGAATAAAGCGTCACGCGAAAATGATCCCAGGCCTCGTCAACTCCGACAACAGCCGGATCAGGCCAACTTACTCTATGCAGCTTTGATGTAATAACATCATAGTTCGCCCGAAAAACATTAATCTGACGTTTGTACCAAGCATGATGAAACACCCTCATTTGTATATTTAGCAAAACTTTAACTACACAGTGATCAGACAAACCAACAGGAGAATCATATTGGATACTACTGATTAATTGACTGTTTGTCGATAGGCAAAGATCAAGCAGGGAAGAACTACAACTTGAAAAGCGAGTATGTACATCAACAAACTGAGCAAGACCACAATAAGCAAAACACTCCATAAGGTCACAAGATTCACTATCACAAGTAGGAAGAACCGTATTCGAAGTCCATTCAACATCTGGCATATTCAGATCCCCAATTATCACAGTATCACAATCTCCTCGCGTATACAACTCTATATCTTCAATGAGTTTCTTAGATATTGCCTTAGGATTATAATATTGCCTTAGATATTGCCTTAGGATCATTCTTGCATTATTCAAAGTCGCTACGTACGCCTCTTCATCCTATATGTGACGACAAACTTCACAACGGTATACGCGTTTCGCTCTAACGGAGCTCATCAGTACCGTGACTTATATTACCATCTATAGGCACCTTAAAACACGCTTAAACAGTGTTTAAAGCTCGAAAAACAGAACTACCCTTAATCTGAATCATCGGACGAAATTTTGCATAAGCTCTGTGCATGTCAGTGACTATTACAGTTTAACCATGCATCAGACACTAAACTCTTTTTAATAGAAATGCTGTTTAACAAGGACAATTAAAAGTGTGCAAATATATAAAATATAATTTGTTGTTACAATTTGTTGTTATAATTTGTTGACTTTGAATAATGCAAGAATAATTCGGTTCTATTTCTTAGTCTGATGAGGATATAGAATGCTGCCTGGTGTTTATGCCTCTTCATGAGGAAAACATAGTGATATATATATGCTTTAATAACTTTAACGCCTATATAACAAAAATTAAACCATCATGTAATTATCAATATATGAATAAAATTGAATTAATATAAGCCTTTTTTGATAATAGACTTATACCATAAATAGGTTTATATAATAAACCTATACTGGAATCTAAAATTACATAAGATTTTAATAAAACCTAGGTTCATATGTAGTGCTTTTATATGTATAACTAAAAAAAATTTTGTTTGTCAAAATAATACTTTGAAGCATAAAAAATAACAATTGATTATATATAATATAGTTGCAGTGGCTACTAAATTACAGCTGCTTGCTGGTTTTCATTTCCTCCTCGGCCTGTTTGCGGTTTCTGTCGTGTGGAAGAAATTTATCGGCGAATCAACCTTTGCAGTATATTTCTTTATCCTTATCTTTATATGCACCCAAAGTCAACGTTGTATTGCTAGTTTTACATCTGAAGCACATTTTGTGCCATTGCAAACTGCACGCACCAATTCTTTCCGCAGCATACACTGTGGTTCCACATCGTGAGCACTTTTCAATTGCTCCACCGAATTTCGGCCCCATTGTTTCTCGTTCATGCTCAGTAAAAGACTCAACATTACTAATATCGATCTTCGCAGTTGTTGTAAGTGGCTGTTCAATAATTATGATCGTTTGGATAGGTTGTTGGGGCATTATTTGTATGTTAGGAATCGGGCTGGCCTGGATTATTGGCAGTGTATCGGGAATTTGCTGCACTATCTCAGTCCTGCATGACACGGTGATTATCTCGTCGTACTCATTCATTGGGGCATGGTTCTTGTTGTTGTCTTTGCAAACCGGTAGTCCCATCACATCAAGAGTTCGGCTCGAAGCACAAGAGTCTGGCTCGAAGAGGCGTTTCCCGGGTTCACATGTTTCCTGGTGTCCACCATCAAATGTCAATATTGGAATCTGGTCAAGTGACGCTAACATTGCTTTGGCGTTACCTCTCATTGTTGCAATAGAGATGCGCTGGTATAAATGCCTGATCGTCACGGCGTATTTGACTCCGCTTGTCCGGCTCATGTTATTTGCAACCCGTTTGATGACCCTGTTTCCCTGTTCATTCCATCCCCAAACGACTCCACTACAGCGGCTGAGAATATATACCCCGCTGCTTCGACCCTGCTCTTGTACTTTCGGTCTTTAACATTAGCCGCGTACGATGTAGCGGCGGCGAGCTGTGCGTTAGCAGCTGAGCGACGGTATGCCGTCTGTTGGGGGTGAGTGACTGTTTATATAAATAAAATACTTCAAGTAATTAAAGCACACTTTAAGAAATATTGTGGAGTAAGCGAATATATTTTGGAATCCAAAATTACATAAAAATTTAATAAAACTGTACTAGGTTGTTAGCTTTATTCAATAAATCTGAAAACATACTAGATACACATAGAGATCACTCTAGATTGTTCTACATGACATGCTCCTTGACCAAGTAGTCTTTAAGATAGCTTAGCGGTTTGCGTTGTCGATTGCTTTTTCTCTCGGTATTTGCGGTCTCCAGGCATCATGGTTGGGGCATTGTGTTCGTTCGCATCGTTTGGTTTGTATTGCACTCGAGCAATCCATCGTGGCCATTGTCTGGTGAACCAATATCGCCTGCCTGATCGTTTAACCTGTCCTCAGTTAGGATGTCAGGTCGTTCTCCTTCATCTTATTCCCCATGCAAATATTTTTCCAATGTAGGTTCGTTTATATGCTCTTGATTGCCTATCGGGTATGAAGCTAAATAATTGGTGGTAACAGTACCCTTATTGCGTTGTCTGAACCTGACACGAGTATACATCGCAATCACAATAATCAGATTGACTAAATCGGTTTGTTGCGCGTATTTGCTTTGTAAGTGATGTCGTTTCAGAACTACGGGGCCTGTTGCGTTGAGCCACGTTGCATGTTGTTCCCGAAGTAGATTTCCCTTCGTACTTGAGAAAGCGCTCGCCAAAATAGCATTTGTTTCGGTACACAAAAAAGGATCGAGTTGAGTGCAATGCTTTAGGTTAGGACTTCTCTCAGTGTTCAATTGGTTATTTCCTTGTTGCTATGCCGAGCTGATTACACTTCTACAAAATTCCATTATATCGTTCAACCTATGAATTGCTGGGGTTGTATGCTGTTGAATGGCTGACGTTGACGCCTAACCGATGCAGGTAAGTCGTGATATGGTATGACATGAAACTTGAATCTCTATCAGAGTTGATGAAAGACGACGTTCCGAACATGAAAAATAACACTTCCAAGCATTTGATAAGTGTATCGATGTCGTATCGGAACAAAGAAAATTCATTGGAAATCGTGAAAATTCTTCGATTGCAACGAAGAATCGATTGCGATAATTTGACTAGAGATACCTTTAAAATCTATGAACAATCGTTGGAAAGGTTGGCACGCTTTGACCATATGGCTTGTTTCGGGCTTGTAGTATCGAGGCTTCAGTCGTTCTTAAAGTTTGCAATATGTCACGGCTGACTGTCACGACTTAAACTGAATATGCAAGTTCCGAACTTTTACCAAATGCAGTGGACGCGTCACGCCAGAATGGCATAGAGCAGAATGGAGTTTTTCTACCTCTTCAATTTTGTGCACACTGGTATGGAGACATGTTTGCAATCGAGAAAATGTGTTTGCTTAGCCGTTATATCGCCCTGGCCGGTAGACAAGTTCGTAATGGAAATGCGATGGCTCGATGCGCAAGCGAATCATTTTGTCGTCCTTAATGCAACTACGATGCTCATTATTGATTATGTACGCTATGCTTTTTTGGTCCGTGAGTAGCCTGAATTTCCGACCGAGTAGATAGTGCTTCCAAATTCTACATGCTTTAAAGATCGCGAGAGTTTTTTCTCTACAGCGGAATATGCATCATTCTTTCTTTGAGTATCTGCGAATAAAACGCAACTGAACGAGCATTCTGCAACAGGACAGCTCCTATTGCACAGTTGAACGTGTCGATTTCGAGAGTGAGGGTATTCGTTTCGTATGTCGCAACCAACACCGAATTTTCTATTTCCTTCTTGAGTAGCTCGAAAGAGCGCTCAGTTTCATTATTGATTTAAAAATTCTGCACCGATAGAAACGGATGAATCTTGTGAGAGAAATTCATTACCCATTTCGAATAGTGATCAAACATCCCATTGATACTTTTCAACTCTTTTTCATTCTGTAATTGTTTTAAATTTGATAAACCCTTGATTCTGTCCGGATCCGGTCTCATGCTTCCCTTTTTGATCAAGTATCCTAGCCATGAAATTTATTTAACGCAATTGACCGATTTTTCACGATTCAGAGTGAGACCATAATCGGATCCGAAGCCGTAAACTCATGTAGGTTTATGTTGTGCTCTTCTAGTGATGTTCCACACACTAGGATGTCGTCAAGGTAAGATTAGGATCCTTGTAACGACTCGCGCTCTATAATGTAATCAATTATACGTTGAAAAGTATATGGCACGTTCGTTAGACCGAACGGTACACGGATAAAATTTTACATAAGTCCAAACGCTTCGAAAGTTGTAAAGTGTCGCTATTCTTGCTACATGGATACTTGAAAGTAGGCCGACTTGAGGTCAATCTTCGTGAAGAAACCAAATGCAGACACTTAGAGCGTCTATTCAAGGAAGAGAGTACACGTCTTGTGGGACATGTAAATTGACAGTTCTTGAATATTATATCACCATCCTCTGTTTACCGATGAAATTATTCACAAAACATATATGAGCGCGCCATGTAAACGTACTTGGCTCGATTATTTTATCTTTCAGCATGCGGGATTTCTCGTACTTGACAAAATTGATCTGGTTTGCAGAAAGTCGCCGGGATTTGGTCGAGTTTGATCCTTGAGTCTAATGATGCAAACATGGACGGGCACGAAATTTTGATAGCACTGAGAGCTCCAGCAAGAACGTCATCGTTCGTTCTCACAAAATTGAATGTCACCGATTTGTATTTCAACATAAATGGATGTCCGAGTATAACTTCAGCACACATTTTGGCAGAAGCATTAAATACATGCCGGGCTGACGAAGATAGTAATATAACGCTACTGTCCATCACGGAAGCAGCATTGACGACCCTCCTCCGCTCATGATCTCCAATAATGCATGCTGAATTTCCCCGCTGAACGGCTATGATGATCCGTTGGAACAGGAAAGCACAGGCTCGGGGTTCGGAAGTTTCGCAGATTAAACGTGTGCCAAGTTCATGAAGGAACGTGAGAGACACCGGCCCGATCGCTCCTGTGTTTTCAACTACCAGTGGTATGACTATATATTGGTGGCTGTCAATGCTAGCATATATGTGCACTTTCTTGGTTTCGGCATTCTTTGCCACACTAGTCGCGCCATATACCGAATTGCTAAGGTTGATGGGTGCTATGGTATCCACACAATTAAGTCTCACAATAGCAGTCTACCTGACGACCACGGAATCAGTGTGTCACCGTCAGATCGTCTGCCGTCAACCCTGCAGACTCATGTCGGCTCCAAACGCAAAAGAAAGCCACAAACGTCAATGCATTCTTTAGTAAATTTTTAGCGTCAGCATGACGGAAATGGCGAGACTTTGATCGGCAAAAGTCCAGCCCGTGAGTCCACACGTTATCAACTTCCTTTCCGCAGATGCACCGATACGGATCACAAAACCGGATTCCCAATAGGATTACGACGGCAACTGTGATGCTAGCGTCATCCAGAGCTATTAAGCTAACTTGAATAGCGTTCAGGAAATCACCAGCGTGATCGCTACTATTTCCAACAAGATACTACAAACAACTGATCTAGATAAATTACTCAAGAATGGATATAAACCGGGTAATTTCTATATGTTGCCCAAAATTCACAAATCGGTTACCCCCGGTAAAAGGGAGACCTATCGTCAATTGTATAGGACTTATGACAGAAAATCTATTCAAAATGACACATCAAATGCTGAATCCACTCGTGGCCAATGTAACATCTTACATAGGAAGCACGAATGATTTTCTGAAGATACTTAATGACAAAAAGTAGGAAATATACGTAGAAGACATAATTATCACATTAGACGTAGAGTCTCTGTAACCATCGATTCCACATGACGATGGTATTAAGGCGATCGAGAAAGCAATTAAAATAGCGAATCGGGATACTAGTAAGCGTAGATTTGAATCTAGATGCCTTCGCTTCATACTCGAGAATAACTTCTTTAAATTCCAATCAAGGTTGTACCGACAGAAAGAAGGCACCGCAATGGGTACGTCATTAGCTCCATGCTATGCGATTTCGTACATGGACAATTATAAGAGAAATATCCTACAATCATGTGAAGAGAGGCTCTTTATATACCTGAGGTTTATTAACGATAAATTTATCGTATGGAAAAATGGGAGAAAGACACTTAACGGTTTTGTCAAACAAATGAATAAGTATGGGCCACTCAAGTTTACGTCATCAACAACGTTCCGCGCGAGTTTTCTAGACGTAAAGATATAGAGATAGACACAATACTATTCAGACAACTGTATACAGAAAGCCTAACTCTACGGCAATTGTACTAAATGGTGTTGCTTGATATACTGTAAGTACTTCATTCTACTGATGAGTGTTGCCGGGTACTCATTAGTCGTCTAGAAGTAACATGTTGACTGAAAGTCGCAAATCGAATTCCAGTCTATCAAGCAACAACATTTGGTACAAATGCCGTATTTCGTAAGAAATCCTGGACCGTTGTCTACTCAGCACATCCGTGCACTACTATTATACCTGACGTATCTATTAAGGATCTAACAAGTGCAGCGACAATTCAGCAAAAACCTTTGCCTAGTATTTAAGAATGGTCCGCATAGCAATTCGATCTGGTTAAGAGCGTAAGCCTCAGACAATTAAGCAAAGTGTCGGAAACGCCTTTATTCACAATGTTACACAAACAACGGAAATGACCAGTGCGTACCTCATTCTACTGATAAGTGTTGCTGGGTACTCATTAATCGTCTAGAAGTGATATGGTGACTGAAATTCGTGAATCGAAGTCCAGTCTATCAAGCAAAACCATTTAGTACAATTGCCATATTTTGTAAGAAATCCTGGACCGTTGTCTACTCAGCACATCCGTGCACTACTATTATACCTGCCGTATCCATAAAAAATCCAACGAGTGCAACGACAATTCAGCAACAACCTCTACCAAGTGATTAAGGATGGTCTGCACAGCAATTCGATCTGGTTAAGAGCGTAAGCCTCAGACAATTAAGCAGTGTCGGAAACGCCTTTATTCACAATGTCAAACAGGCAACCGAAACGACCAGTGTGTACCTCATTCTACTGATGAGTGTTGCCGGGTACTCATCATTTCGATGCTGAAGTGGTCGTCTAGAAGTGACATGGTGACTGAAAGTCGTGAAATCGAAGTCCAGTCTATCAAGCAACACCATTTAGTATAAATGCCGTATTTCGTAAGAAATCCTGGACCGTTGTTTACTCAGCACATCCGTGCACTACTATTATACATGCCGTATCCATTTAGGATCCAACGAGTGCAGCGACAATTCAGCAACAACCTCTGCCTAGTGTTTAAGGATGGTCCGCACAGCAATTCGATCTGGTTAAGAGCGTAAGCCTCAGACAATTAAGCAAAGTGTCGGAAACGCCTTTATTCACAATGTCACACAGGCAACCGAAACGACCAGTGTGTACCTCATTCTACTGATGAGTGTTGCCGGGTACTCATCATTTCGATGCTGAAGTGGTCGTCTAGAAGTGACATGGTGATTGAAAGTCGTGAATCGAAGTCCAGTCTATCAAGCAACACCATTTAGTATAAATGCCGTATTTCGTAAGAAATCCTAAACAGTTGTTTACTCAGCACATCTGTACACTTCGATCATACATTCCGTATTCATTAAGGATCCAACGAGTGCAACGACAATTCAGCAACAACCTCTGCCTAGTGTTTAAGAATCATCCGCACAGCAATTCGATCTGGTAAAGAGCGTAAGCCTCAGTCAATTAAGCAAAGTGTCGGAAACGCCTTTATTCACAATGTCACACAGGCAACCGAAACGACCAGTGTGTACCTCATTCTACTGATGAGTGTTGCCGGGTACTCATCATTTCGATGCTGAAGTAGTCGTCTAGAAGTGACATGGTGACTAAAAGTCGTGAATCGAAGTCCAGTCTATCAAGCAACATCATTTAGTATAAATGCCGTCTTTCGTAAGAAATCCTGGACCGTTGTTTACTCAGCACATCTGTGCACTTCGATCATACATGCCGTATCCATTAAGGATCCAACGAGTGCAACGACAATTCAGCAACAACCTCTGCCTAGTGTTTAAGGATGGTCCGCACAGCAATTCGATCTGGTAAAGAGCGTAAGCCTCAGTCAATTAAGCAAAGTGTCGGAAACGCCTTTATTCACAATGTCACACAGGCAACCGAAACGACCAGTGTGTACCTCATTCTACTGATAAGTGTTACCGGGTGTTCATCATTTCGATGCTGAAGTGGTCGTCTAGAAGTGACAGTGTGATAGAAAGTCGTGAATCGAAGTCCAGTCTATCAAGCAACACCATTTAGTATAAATGCCGTATTTCGTAAGAAATCCTAAACAGTTGTTTACTCAGCACATCTGTACACTTCGATCATACATGCCGTATCCATTAAGGATCCTACGAGTGCAACGACAATTCAGCAACAACTTCTGCCTAGTGTTTAAGGATGGTCCGCACAGTAATTTGATCTGGTAAAGAGCGTAAGCCTCAGTCAATTAAGCAAAGTGTCGAAAACGCCTTTATTCACAATGTCACACAGGCAACCGAAACGACCAGTGTGTACCTCATTCTACTGATGAGTGTTGCCGGGTACTCATCATTTCGATGCTGAAGTGGTCGTCTAGAAGTGACATGGTGACTGAAAGTCGTGAATCGAAGTCCAGTCTATCAAGCAACACCATTTAGTATAAATGCCGTATTTCGTAAGAAATCCTGGACCGTTGTTTACTCAGCACATCTGTGCACTACTATTATACCTGCCGTATCCATTTAGGATCCAACGAGTGCAGCGACAATTCAGCAACAACCTCTGCCTAGTGTTTAAGGATGGTCCGCACAGCAATTCGATCTGGTTAAGAGCGTAAGCCTCAGACAATTAAGCAAAGTGTCGGAAACGCCTTTATTCACAATGTCACACAGGCAACCGAAACGACCAGTGTGTACCTCATTCTACTGATGAGTGTTGCCGGGTACTCATCATTTCGATGCTGAAGTGGTCGTCTAGAAGTGACATGGTGACTGAAAGTCGTGAATCGAAGTCCAGTCTATCAAGCAACACCATTTAGTATAAATGCCGTATTTCGTAAGAAATCCTGGACCGTTGTCTACTCAGCACATCCGTGCACTACTATTATACATGCCGTATCCATTAAGGATCCAACGAGTGCAGCGACAATTCAGCAACAACCTCTGCCTAGTGTTTAAGGATGGTCCGCACAGCAATTCGATCTGGTTAAGAGCGTAAGCCTCAGACAATTAAGCAAAGTGTCGGAAACGCCTTTATTCACAATGTCACACAGGCAACCGAAACGACCAGTGTGTACCTCATTCTACTGATGAGTGTTGCCGGGTACTCATCATTTCGATGCTGAAGTGGTCGTCTAGAAGTGACATGGTGACTGAAAGTCGTGAATCGAAGTCCAGTCTATCAAGCAACACCATTTAGTATAAATGCCGTATTTCGTAAGAAATCCTGGACCGTTGTCTACTCAGCACATCTCGTGCATTACTATTATACCTGCCGTATCCATTTAGGATCCAACGAGTGCAGCGACAATTCAGCAACAACCTCTGCCTAGTGTTTAAGGATGGTCCGCACAGCAATTCGATCTGGTTAAGAGCGTAAGCCTCAGACAATTAAGCAAAGTGTCGGAAACGCCTTTATTCACAATGTCACACAGGCAACCGAAACGACCAGTGTGTACCTCATTCTACTGATGAGTGTTGCCGGGTACTCATCATTTCGATGCTGAAGTGGTCGTCTAGAAGTGACATGGTGACTGAAAGTCGTGAATCGAAGTCCAGTCTATCAAGCAACACCATTTAGTATAAATGCCGTATTTCGTAAGAAATCCTGGACCGTTGTCTACTCAGCACATCTGTGCACTACTATTATACCTGCCGTATCCATTTAAGGATCCAACGAGTGCAGCGACAATTCAGCAACAACCTCTGCCTAGTGTTTAAGGATGGTCCGCACAGCAATTCGATCTGGTTAAGAGCGTAAGCCTCAGACAATTAAGCAAAGTGTCGGAAACGCCTTTATTCACAATGTCACACAGGCAACCGAAACGACCAGTGTGTACCTCATTCTACTGATGAGTGTTGCCGGGTACTCATCATTTCGATGCTGAAGTGGTCGTCTAGAAGTGACATGGTGACTGAAAGTCGTGAATCGAAGTCCAGTCTATCAAGCAACACCATTTAGTATAAATGCCGTATTTCGTAAGAAATCCTGGACCGTTGTTTACTCAGCACATCTGTGCACTTCGATCATACATGCCGTATCCATTAAGGATCCAACAAGTGCAACGACAATATAGCAACAACCTCTGCCTAGAGTTTAAGGATGGTCCGCACAGTAATTTGATCTGGTAAAGAGCGTAAGCCTCAGACAATTATGCAAAGTGTCGGAAACACGTTTATTCACAATGTCACACAGGCAACCGAAACGACCAGTGTGTACCTCATTCTACTGATGAGTGTTGCCGGGTACTCATCATTTCGATGCTGAAGTGGTCGTCTAGAAGTGACATGGTGACTGAAAGTCGTGAATCGAAGTCCAGTCTATCAAGCAACACCATTATATATATATATATATATATATATATATATGTAGATATTAACTAACCGAGCCAAATCAAAAACAAAATGACAAAATGTATATTTTTTAAAGCTCTCGGCATGAGCCTTCTTCAGTAATTTATTAATCTAAAATACTCAAACCAAGCACACAGCCAAAACTGCATAAATTTGTAATTGTGATCGAACATTCTAGAACATTCTAAGAACATACCTATAGTCTAAATGTGTGCTCAGTATTTAAGCTGAGATCTGTCATAAGTTGACCTATCCAGTAGTTCTCTGTGTTTTTGCGAGTAATATCGTTACTGATTTGTGCAATTAGTGTGGTATTCATTACATGATCTGGATTTTGAATAATATGTCTTACCACTCCATCATTGTTTAGCCTTTTAGCAGCTATATCAGATCGTCTATTGTTAGCACGTATATTAAAAGTACTTTTAATATACGTCTGTTGTAGATTGTACTGAAGAAGACCCCTCGGGGTTGAAACGTTTAAAAGACAAAATCATTCTTGTTTTTCGCTGGACTTGAATTTATTCATATTTACATTGATTAAAGGTCTACTATGATCGCGAACGGCAGTCCACCTCAAACTATATATAATCAGGTCTCAAAGAAGATCCTGCCGGAACAAGAACAGTCAACGATCTACGCACATCTTCATTTCTTGTCGTTCTGTTGGAATAACCACATAATTCCGAAAGGAATTAGACTTAAACAACGATTATCACCGTTCAGTAAAAATACAAATCTAGAAAGTATAATTTCGATTCGAAAAGCTGAATCTAAAATACTACATCGTGCAGAGATTGAACTTATGAGGACACTTCTGTGTTATTATAGCAAAATTGCGAATGTTTATTGTACACATCGACCTGACCAATTACTATTGGAAACTCTGCTAAGAGCAAAATGTAAAAAACTAAGACGAACACATGGAGTAAGTACGTCTCCAGCTGAACTGAAACTTTGCAACTGGTATCGCAATAGAAGGATTCGCAAACGACGTCAAGCACAACAAATATCTACTGATGTTGATATTGCCCATACAACTACAACTGTGACAAATCTCAGCAGTAAGAATCTAACAAGGCAACAACTAGAGGTTCTAGAAAAAGGGTTGAACTTTGCAATTACCCCTGTAGAATACGATCGATACGAATTAGCCACTGGTATAAGACGTATAGCTATGAGCGTCGAAGACGGCACAACTCCAACTAGTGCAGCTACTAATTCAATTGGGAAATGTTTATTTGATAAATACATTAACCCTAAATGTACGAACACTGGTAGATGTAACTTGAGTAGGGAGCATTTGGTAGCATTGCGTCAATTACGAGAGATGAACGATGTTGTCATAAAGCCGAGTGACAAAGGTGGTGAAGCGGTTGTGTGGCAGACTACTGACTATATCAACGAGGCACAACGACAACTGTGTAGTGATGCTTACACATCAGCTACAATAACCGACTTAGAACATGCAACAATGAATGTCAGTGACCTTATAGAGAAGTATGTCAGCTTACAAGTGATTACACAAGAAACTGGTCGTAACTTGACTGTGAATAAACCAACCGCTGGCAGGTTTTATATGCTGCCAAAAACTCATAAACAATCCTCGCCATGTCAAGGTCGGCCTATTGTCAGCAGCAATGGGACTGCAACTGAGAAACTCAGCAGATATATCGATTCGTTGATAAAACCGTTGTTGAGGACAATTCCTTCACACATTGCTAGTACTAATCAATTTCTAGACCGATTAGATTCAATTAGATCAAACGCTCCATTTGATTACACATTCGTTACAGCAGATGTCTGCTCCTTGTACACATCTATTGAACATGAAGATGGCATTGAAGCACTACGATTTACGATAGAAAATGCAGGATGGCCCTCGAAAATGATAACATTTATATTAGAATCGGTAAAAGTTATACTTACCAACAACATTTTCGAATTTAACGATTCATTGTATCGGCAAATTAAAGGTACAGCTATGGGGACGCCAATGGCTCCCACATATGCTATAATCTACATGCATGTTTATGAATCTAGAGTCATCGAAAAACTATATACAAAGCCTCTATTGTATTCAAGATATATCGATGATATCTTCTTTATGTATCCAGATTCAGCAGTAAATATAGTGAAAGATGCGTTTAATAATAATGGCTCACTCAAGTTTGAGTTTACTAGTGATGATGCTGTCTGCTTCTTGGACCTACAGATAAACCGGAATCAACGAGGTAGTATAGAGAATGAGATATACCGAAAGCCGACGTTTACACCGACCTACATACACTCACAAAGTTGTCATCCGAAAGCGACAAAGCGCAACCTGGTAATGAATGAAGCTCAACGGATCATTAAACTGTGCAGCACCAAATATAAACAAATTGAGAATATGCATAAGCTACTTAACAATCTAATTGGTAGAGGTTATACACGTAGATGGATTGCAAATATCATAAAATCCGCCATCAATATGGAAGTGAAGAAGCCACGTGCAGAGATTCCAATGACAACTATTGTGACTGATTATTGTCCTACATTTGATCATCTGCAGCATGACGTATTGCAAGCTGTGGAAAGGGCAAATCTCCGTTATGGCTCAAAGATAAAGAAACCGCGGGTATTCTTCCGAATGAAAAGAACTGTGGCCTCAACTATTGTGCGCAGTAAATTAAAGAAAGTCATTGACCCACACAAACATTACACTTCTCAGTGCAAAAATAAGAGATGTAAATGTTGTAAGGACATTGATAGCGGAGAGAGCGTAAAAAGTAGCACAACCTCTTTGAAATATCATTTAGGTAAATCGGCTAACTGTAAAACTGCAGGAGGTGTTTATTTCGCTCAATGTCGAGAATGTGCAGCTCAGTATGTCGGAGAGACAAAGCATCCCTTAAAAGACAGGCTGACTAAAAGACGTCACCATATAAAAATTGGGTTGAAGGCTGATGGTGCAGCAGCTCATACAATCACTGAAGGAAGTGAACACACCTTTACGTATAAATTGCTTGACGTAGACACTAATGACAGTAAGAGAAGACAGATAGAGCAACGTTGGATAGGAAGACTACATACTGATCAACCTCCAGGCGTTAATACAGATAAGCACATTTTTCGCTGGTGGGATGTGCCTTGAAAAAGTATTTTGACATTTAGTGATCATTAATTTGTTTAAATGTGGTTATTTCACAAACCAATGTATTTATATACTGTTGTAGATTGTACTGAAGAAGACCCCTCGGGGTTGAAACGTTTAAAAGACAAAATCATTCTTGTTTTTCGCTGGACTTGAATTTATTCATATTTACATTGATTAAAGGTCTACTATGATCGCGAACGGCAGTCCACCTCAAACTATATATATATATATATATATATATATATATTGAATTACAATTATTCATTAACAGCCTCTGGAGGTCTATTTCAAGACGCTATAAATAATCTGTTTAATTATCAGTTAATTAATCCAGAGAACAAAAACTTCTAATTTATTAACACAACGCGTTTCGAAAAATTTCTTCTTCAGGTGATTACACTAGATATTTTCTGCAGTATATATCTTGATTCCGACATGAAAGAATTCAGCGTATATCAATCACATACCAAAATTCCAATTATCATGGTACATGATATTCATGATACTTATTTAGCATTTTATCACTCATGATTTGTCCTATCCAATATTGCTCCGTTTGTTTCCTTTCATAGATATTTTTAAACCCTCCTTGTACAATTTGCGTTGATAATATATGATTTGGAAACTCAATTTTGTGATTAACCACTCCATCAAATCCTATTTTGTTCTTTAGAATATCAGCACGTCTATTGTTCATTCTCAAGTTTAATTGTCTACCGCTCTCTCCGATATACTGTTTTTGACAATCATTGCATGTTGATAAATATATTATATTCTTTGATTTACAAGTATGGTTACCTCTTGTTTTGTACGTTAACCCGGTGTGTTGACTCTTAAATGTGTTTGTAACATTCACTATATCCGCACAACATTTACATCTTTTATCTTTACATGGAG